>JAHPZR010052801.1:5000-28211 GCA_019787425.1 Platygyra sinensis
GCGCTGGAGGAGTTGAAAATGGTCTTTCTATCCTTGACTCCTTCTCACAACGTGTAGTAAGAATCAATGCAAAACCCACCAAATCGCTCAAATCCGCCATTTTGAGCCACAAAGTTAATTTTGTAACGAGTAAACAGTTTAAGTGGAAAGCATAATTTCAAATTCTTCGGAAAGCTTGAGAATTAGTTTAGACAAAACGTACGCAGAATTACGTAGCATGCAAATGACGAGTGTCTTTAATCTCGCATGTAAGTAAAACCTCTTCATGTTTACATTCGCAAATGTCCGAAATTTTCGTCACTAAACTTAGAAGAAATTTCAGATGCGTTAAATCTTTTGATCTTTCCACAACTATAAGTAAATTAGTACCGAATCATGCGGTAAAATAACATTTTTGCAAAAATATAATTATAACCTACAGTGCTGTCGCGCATTCGCCATTATGTGGATAGTGAACGCAAACTTGAACGCAAACTTGGACGTTTCAAAGTTTCAGGAATTGCTTCAAATATTCTGAGAAACAAATCGGCTTAGTCAGGGGAATTTGTAAAACCTCCACTTGCTTTCAAACTCTTCGCCCGCGGAAATGTGGCTCTCTACACGAAACAGAATTTTTTCTTCCACATCGATACCACTTTGATGGTCGAAGTTCTTCCGAAGCCCGATTTCGATTACTTGAAGTCGAGGCAAAATGCGGTGATATACATACATCCAAAAAACATCCCAAATGAGCCTGGCTTCTGAGGCACGCAACCCAGGCTGGCAACGAACGAGACCGAAATTAGTCTGCTGCGAAGCCTGATGGCTTCGCAGTAATAAGTTCCTGCAGTAAATTCTGCAACACTGAAGTAACGCTAGGAAAAGAAGAAAGTCGTAAGTTTCCATTTACCGTTTAATGGGAACTGAATCCAGTACTACTGCTTTGACTACAGAGAGCTGGAAGGCTATGGCCCGAATTGGAAAGAAACAGCAACGAATTTCACTTGCTGGAAAGTGCATTCCTCAAATGAGCACGACACGCTTGAATGGAAGGTTGTTTTGCTTTGAATGGGCTTGTCTTTTGTTTCATACTCGATGGGCATTTTCTAGTTGCAGCGCTTTTACAGTGCATGATCCGTTTATACATCGAAGGAGCACCAGCCTTCGCCACATGTCACAAACGTTGTACCGTGACCACCTATGGAAGGGCCGGAGGCAAAATTGAGAAACAACAATCGAGGGTCTGAATGGGGTTTAGTGTTTAGTGTTATTTGCTCATAATTTTAATGTTTACAGTTTCCGGAGCAAATACTTTTAAGTGTTTGGAGGGCTTTTTGTGGAAACCCCATGATTCCCCACAGTCTACAGAGGTGTCAAACTCGACGAAGCGACATGGAGATAACAGCAGAAATCATGCAGACCTACGACGACCTCTCAAAATTTGCCATAGCACGGTTTAACCACGGCTCAACTCTACTTAAACATAAACATAAACATAAACATAAACACGAGGGACGCGACAAAAAGGTCTAGTGACTGAACAGAAAACGGCAAAAGTATAAATGTCGCGAACCGTAGAAGTTGTGTGGGCTAGTCAAACCCATTTTACACAATATCATTATCCCCCTTGACAGGCAAAAAATCCGGTAGAAGCTGAAACAGCAGAGATATATCAAAGCCATGGGTAGAACGGCAACAATATCTTTGCCTTTCCGAAAAAAAAAACCCACTTCACTTGAAGTGGCTTTAAACAAAACGATGGAAAGTTACAGCGATTAATAGCAAATCCAAGTCGACTTAGCACAGACAATTTCTCCGCCATCTGGATTTCGGCACTTTAGTTATACAAACCACGCTAATTTACTACACCCAGGATTTCAGGGAGTAAGATGGACACGTGACCAGCTAATGCCAGGCCTTTTCCCGCTCCAAGCCAGGGAAAAGGCCCTGGGATCGAGGTTGGTCAGTTAAGGAACGTGAGAAAAAGGCAACATGCTGGCCGTCTTGAACGAGTACCGCACCGAGGCCATGCTGGCTTGCGTCACATTGTGTTTCTACAGGCTCTTTGACATCGAAGTATTTCAGTACTGGTTTACTGCAGCATTGATCTTTCAGTTTGAGGAAAGCCTCTTCTTAAGCTGGTTGCCAGTCAAACAAGGCGTCCATCTTCAGCGGCTCTCTGAGTGGGGCGTCCAATTCACTCAGGTCGGGAATAAACTTTGCAAGGTAGGTGACAAATCCTAGGAATCGTTTGACATCGTCTTTCTTCGTTGGGGTGGGCATGGCACGGACAGCTGCTACCTTGGATGGGTCTGGCTTCAACCCTTCAGATGTCAGGAGGTGTCCAATGTATCGGACAGCTGGTTGTCTGATTATAAGCACTTCTGAAGATTCAGCTTTAAGTTGTAGCTGGTTGCTCTTTCGATGACCTTGGAAAGCACTGCGTCATGATGTTCATTGTTTGATCCTGCGATTAGAATGTCATCCAAAATAGCTGTGGCTCCCTCTATTCCTTCCAGCATCTGATCCATGATTCTCTGAAAACTTTCGGGTGCACACTTAATCCCAAACGGAAGTCTTAGCCACCTGTATCCGCCGAGTGGTGTATTGAGCGTTGTGAGCAGTGAAGAGACTTCGTCAAGCGCGATTTGGAGGAATCCGCTTTTCGCGTCCCGCTTGGAGAACACCTTGGCGATTGGTATTGTGCTGATGACTTCTTCCATGGTTCTCATAGGATAATGCTCACACTTGATGACCTTGTTCAAGTCACTGAGATCAATACAGATGTGGATTTTGTCGCCTTGAACTGACACTACCATGGAACTGACCCACAAGGTTGGCTCTGTTTACCTTGACTATGTAGCCATTGGCTGCCATGATTTCATGGAGTTTATTGATGGCCCTTTCCTTTAGCGCTATCGGGAGGCAGCGGCCAGCATGGACCACATCTTTGGTGTTAGGTTCCAATTTGATTGTATAGGTTCCAGGCAGTGTACCGATTGTTTGAGTAAGGTCTGGGGCCGGAATTCGTGAAGTACCTCGGAAACTTGATCTCCCTCGGTGGCGGGGGACGTGTCAATGGATGCTAGTCTTGAGATTAACTGTAGTGCTTCAGCGGTGTTTCTTGATAGCATGTTTTCTTGGTCGATATCAACAATTTGAAATGTGGTGGTGGCTAAGTTGCTGTTGTGTTGCAAAGACAATTCAGCCACTACTACAGGCTTAATCTGATGATTGGAGTAAGTACAAAGCAGTTTTCTTGATCTTTTGAGTTCGCCCTCGTGTTGGATCTTCTGGTAGTCAGAAAGGGTGAGTGTGTTCCAGCGGGCGCTCGTGTCAATTTTGAACTTGATTTGTTTGTTTTACACTCAGCATCTTATGGTCCACTTGTCATCTGGCACTGTATCGGTAGGCTGGGTCATGTGGATGTGTCACAACTTTGTTTCTGAATTATCATCTGAGCTGTTGTCAATCGTGTGTACACGAAGACGGCGGTTGCGCACTGCTAACCAATGGTTAGCCTTCTTACAGTAGGGGCAGGTGGATCCCAGGGCGAAACATTTTCTTTGATTCCAGTCATGCTGAGGGTCTTTGCCACACCTGGGACAGTGCACCCCTTTTTGAGAAGCAGGTTTCTTCGGATTCTTCGGCTTTTTCGCACCCAGTGCTAAGATGGGAGGTTCTTCATCGTAAACGAGTACTTGCTTCTGGGACATTTCGTGTTGTTGCCCTATTTGGATGGCTTTGGCAAGAGTTACTTCTTCTCCACGATCAAGCAATCTCTCTTGAAGCTTTTTTGCGTGTACTCCATCAATGATCGAATCAATCAGAATGTCATCAGGGTCGGTATATTCACAGTCCACGAGAATGAGACGAAGATCTTCCACAAAATTGTCGAACGACTCGCCTGTGTTTTTGTTTGCACAATTTCAGCTTGTGCCTTGCGATGCGCTTGTTTTCTTCGCTGTTGTACGTAGGCTTCGAGTTTGTCAAGAACTTTTGCTGGGTGTCCTTTTTTTCCCACTTCGCACCGGAGCGTCTTGTAGATTTCTCGGCCTTGTGGACCTTTCCATGTTCCGAGCCAACCGGCTTTTTATTCTGCTTTGAGTTTGCTGAGCGGCTCGTCGAACACGAAGCCAACATGATTGCAAAAGCGGCTGAACTCCTGGTACAAATCTTGGTTGTCCCAATAAATATGTGGGTGATCAAGGGGTATATGAAACATCTTCTGGGGAATGAAATTCGGTTTCGGATGGCTTCTTTAAGGTCATTCCTCACATTTGCACTGCGCATCCTTTCTGCGCATAATTTATGGCGTCATTTAGCGCGCCGTCGTGCACGCGCATGTTAAAAATATGGCGGATTTTCCTTGATATTGAGCTCTGTCAGTTGAAAAATGGCTATAGCGCACCAACGAGTATGGGCACCCCAATTTTTTTTCCAGTCATTGTAATCAACTTATCATAAACTTTGCTTGAGGAAAGGCTTATCTGATTTCTATTGCTGAAAATTGAATAAATAACGAAAATAGCAGATAAACTGTGGTCTTTTCTATTTTGCGTATGGTAACCATGCAAATTTTAATCAAGAATTCAGCTTTCTCTCCAAATCAAACTTAAAAACGTTTATTTGTGTCCGACGCAATGTATTGACTGCAGTTTAATGCGTGTTCTCACGAGTCTCGGTCGCAAAAATTCAATATTATTACTGGAAATGCGTTCTTGTAATGAGCATGAAAAAAAGCCAAAATGGGGCATTTTCAATGCCTCAGTGCTCCTTAATGAGCATGGGCACCCCCTTTTTTATTTCAAAATTGAAGTTCTCATATGATAAATATTCAGTGGGCAAAGTTTGAACGAAAATCATTCTATTGTCACTTTTATTTTAGAGGAATTACCTTAATGCGAGGATTTATCAGATTCTGTGGTCCATTCCGACATCATGTAACATACTAAAGCCATTTTGTTTATTATTCGACTCTTGTGAGCATGTGATACTGGCCGGTATCGGCCGAATATGTTACATAGACAAAGCACACAGCGTTGTTTACCAGTGAAATGTGGGATATGGACAGTCTCAAATTCACTCGAGCTGGGGGGAGCTGGTTTCACTGACGTAAGAAACTGGTGGTTCATCGCATTCAGGGAGATTGCAGAGTTGTCTGACAATCTCTTCTCTGAAATCACTTAAGGAAAAATGACCTGGCCTATGAAGATCTATTCTATTTGGGAGCTTAGTTTGATGCTCTTTAAAAAGAAGAAAAGTAGTAACTACCGTATGTCTATGAAATGAAAAAAAAGACAAAGATTTCCACCACGTCATGCGCTTACGGTTAACATTATTAAATGCTAAAACTTGATCCGATTTGTGAACGGCATTCATATACTTATTGTATGGCTCTAGTCTGTGAAACCACCTTGGAGTTCCATGCACCAGCAGTTCTTACCATTTTCGGTTAACCTGAACATTAATTATTAGCATTATCTATAATAGCTCGGAACTGAAACGACCTTTTTATTAACCCATTTCAAGAAGCTAAACAGGGAAGACCCCAGAGGAGGCTTTCAACGCGCCGAACTGCATTATGGGTCAATATTACAATTTGCTTCAGTTTACACGATCTCTCATGCTGTTCGGATCTCTGGAGAGGCGACTAAAGATCCGTTTAAAATCGGAATTTATGTCTTCTTTTCAATGTAAATGCTCAATGTCGAATGTTACTCTGTTCCACAATTCTTCGGATTACCTTACCAACACATGATGATGATCGATGAAGACTAAAAAACATGAGTGTTTTTGCGATCGAGTCCCAGAGTGAAGACGAGTCACGCGTGATCGATCAGTCCTACACACGCAGATGGATATATGCAGCTATTTCCTCTGTATATCCTGCCAGTTTTTTAACGTTTATCGATATGCGAATGATTGTGCTTCCCGAGTAATGCAGCTTTACGCTTGTCAGCCTACAATATATTCAGCAAACGAAAGCTTCTGATCGCGTGTTATGTTTACATCTTTGCTCATGGCTCGGAAATTGTACTTTATTCTTTTACAGGGAGCTGAAGAGATATAGTTTATCTAATCGAAACTTGTAGGAATTTTTGTGTGCTGTGTTAACATATGTGGTATGTGCATCATAGCTTGAGATTATAGTGCAATACCTTATTAGCTGTACTACCGAAAAATGGTCTGTGCACCCTTTCCATTCGTACTGGTAAATGGATGAATCTTTCGTATAATTTGGAGTACTCTGCAAAAATACCTGTTATTCAGGTCATCAGAAATAAAATAACCCATTAATTAATTGAGAATTATGTGTGTTTTGGTGACTTTTTAGGAAAGAGGACACTTTGTGATGCTCATCATAAAAGGCATGCATCTCATTGGTCTGCATTTCCGGACATGTCTGCACTACCCCAAAACTTGCTCTTTCATTCGGGGACATTACCAGTAACTCTGTGATACACGTCCTGGATAGCTACTGCCGGTTCGGCTAGTCCCGCTTATGAGAAGAGGTACTGTGAGTCTTATGGGCTTTGGTGGCTTTAATCCGTCGATGAGAGGGTGCGAATGGTTCTTCAACAACAATGGATCTCGCTAATCTATCAATATGTTAAAGTAGCGAGATTGAACGTAAATTTTAAAGTCTTTTTTTCGTTCGGGCATAGGATTATGGAATTGCTTACATTCTGATTAGGGTAAATTAACGAAAAGTGTGTTTAAAAGGCAAATTCATAAATTGCTCCTCACAGTGCTTGGGATCGAGGATGATTATGTTTACGCGCATTCATTCTTGAAATTAAATAAGGCTATAATTATTTATCTCAAGACTGTATTTATTGTAACCTCTCCTTTTTGCAATTCTCTTCATAATTTGTCCTACTCATTACTAGTTCGTCTCTTTGCACTTGCTTACCTGTTAATTAATTTCATTTTATTCTTTTTTGTAATTTATCGTATCACTAATACGTACAATAAACACAAAACCGGGGGCATATTTTGTGAGAACTATTACTAGTTTATTACAATGCCCGCTTCCATTAGCCTAAGCTATACGCGAGTAGTGCAAGTTGTAATTTTGTAATTTAAGGCGGGGGTACACATGACTTTAAGTGAAATTTTGGTAAGTTTAAAGAGAGGTTGAAAGGGGAAAAAGTGAAGGCGGTCGTGAAGGAGTGAAGGAGTGAAATCGTTCACAAAAAATTTAAACATTTTCCAAGTTAAAAACAGGAAAAAGCGATAACAGCCCCGCACTCCATAATGATTACCACAAAAAGAAAAACACACTTTAGTTTCAGCTTGCTTTTAATGATCTACAGCTCACAAATATTTATCCATGTTGTCTTCTTTGTTAATGGAATGAAGATTTACAAGAGAAACTGTGGCAGCCTGGACAGGGAACACAAACGGTATCACTGGAACAGGAATTATGTTGACATGGATCAGGATAGCACTGGTCCGGACTCTCACCGATACAAAATTTTTCTAAAAATAAACAATGTTGGTAAAAGAGTTTTTAGTAAAGCAAGCTTTCAGTGTTTTTAAAGCAATAACAATCATTGAGAACTCATAACAAATGAACTAAATTTAATTCAGTGGTTAACTGGTAACCGGGATTGCTGTCTCAACATGGCAGTCGAACTGTGTTAAGGACGGTTCCTACTAAATACAAAGGTTTTTGCGCCAAGTTAGTAGATCTTTGCAAGGGCTATTGGAATCCACATAGAAAAATAAGGGTAGCCACGCATTTTTTTCGAGATAATTAGCCTTAAATCCCAACAAAAATGCTGATATCAGCATTTTTCTGGAAAAAGCAGGAAACGATATTTTCTCACAGATTTCCTTAGAATTCGCCTTTACATACAGAAAGGCAAACTCATATTTTTAAAAAGATGTTTAAACTACATGGCAAATGGTAACGTTAAAATCATTTTTGGTACGTTTTTAAAAACAAAATCGTTGCAAAAGCGCTTTTAGCGTCTCTGACAGCCTTCCTCTGGTTCAGCTAAAATACAGTCTAAATACCGTTTGCTCAAAACCAGAAACTGATCACATGTTGAATAGGCTAGCCGCTTCCATTTCGCAACAAAAAATGTAGGGGCAACCAGGCGTTTTTTAAAGTTATTGATCTTTTTTGAAAACTTTTACGGTGCCCATTACCCGTCACCTCCCCAGTAAGTAAGACATTTGCGTTTTTGCGCGCGCACTACGCCATCTACATGTTTACAGTTGGATTTCAGTTAATTTTCGAAAGATAACAGCTAGGTTTTCAGCTGGAAGACGTTGACAGTTAGTAGTTAGCGATATGCTGCTATTGGTGGTTTTCACGTCACGCAAATAAGCTTATTTATCACGCAAGTGAAAAATAAAATCGCTTACCATTCAATAAATTGAGCCAAGAAATTGAAATATCGTCAAAGAGTAATAAATAAACAACGTGCCAAAGTTTCGGGAATGTGCGATACTCCAAACTCGAGTTATTCGTTAAAGGGTACCTATGGCAAGCCAAGCATGACAAAAGTGGGTTGAGTTGAAAATCACCTATCGAGTCTCAGTGATCGATGTGTGAGAATGAGAAATCACTGTGCGAGATTGAAAAAATCACTATGTGAGATTAGAAAATCACTGTATGAGAAATTAAAATTGCTATACGAGAATAAAAAAATGTCATGCGAGATCATAAGTACCAATCGAGAATGAAAAACTGCCATGCGAGATTGAAATTAACTGTTCAGAATGAAAAATCGTTGTGTGAGAAAAAGAAATCACCATTCGAGATTATCGATTGGTTTTTTTTCTGAGCCGGTGATGCATAACCAGTCAGCGGAGAGTATTTTGGCGGTCAGTATAAAACATGGACTGCGGACTAAGGACTACGGACTACGGACTACGGACTGGGTATAAAACACGGACTGGGTATAAAACGCGGACCGAGCATTACAGACTCGGTATAAAACACGAAGAAAGCTTCTACATTGAATAAATTCTCGCACGAACGTTTTCATAAATAGAAGCTATCTGTATAAATTATAGAAGTCTCATTTCCCGAAAATTCCCGCTCATACAGGTTTAACCATGCTCAAGAGAAAATGATAGGATTTTCTCTTGCCATACTCGATTGCCGGAAAAGAAATAGAAGACACTGAAAGTCACAAAATTGACGAGCTGTATGAATTTTCGAATGATTGAAGCCATGATTAAATGTTTTGAAAGATCAACAGTCGAGAGAATTGAGGAGAATTCGAACGACACGTCCCGCTGTTCATTTGTACGATCATGTATTAAATAAATACACATACATACGGCCACGGCGAAATGAGGAACAAAAAGTTGATAAATAGAAGAAACGACATTACACAAGGATAGCAGCTCTGCACGCTTAATATCGCCTTGGAAAAGGAAGGGGAAAAAACGAAAAATAAATTTCTTACAACACAGGGTATTCGTATTTGGTCACCCCCCCAAGTACTATCCCCGCCGAACGGGGTTATATTTTTGTTGAGCAGACGAAACATGTTGCTGTCCTTGTGGTATAGTGACTCCACGGTGGAAGCATTTTTTTTAAAATTTCTAAGATGAGAAAAGGTATCAAAAAGAGAAAAAAATATCTGATACTGCATGGCTGGGAAAGTAGAGAATAAAAAGTTAGAGGAATATGCTTTGGTGATCGGACATGCGGCACTTTCGAAATAATTGCCTCGGTCTCTCGGACGAAGATAATTCGGTCTCACGGACCGATAACTTTGTGAATGTGAATGTTTTCAACAGCGTTACATCTCCTCATGTACTGTCTTACCGGAAATCGAAACTTTGCAAGAAAAGAAGAATTAATATATGAAACTATATATCGCAGCCCTCACCTCCAATGCCGGCTATCTTGGGTGAGTCACTATACCACAAGGACAGCAACATGTTTCTTCTGCTCAACAAAGTTAAGCCCTGTTCGACGGGGATAGTACTTGGGCGAGTGACCAAATACAAATACCCCGTGTTGTAAGAACTTTTTTTTCTTTTTTTGTCCCTGCCTTTTCCAAGGCGATATTAAGCGTGTAGAACTGCCATCCTTGTGTAATGTCGTTTCTTCTATTTATCAACTTTTTGTTCCTCATTTCGCCGTGGCCGTATGTATGTGAATTTATTTAATACATGATCGTACAAATGAACAGCGGGACGTGTCGTTCGAATTCTCCTCAATTCTCTCGACTGTTGATCTTTCAAAACATTTAATCATGGCTTCAATCATTCGAAAATTCATACAGCTCGTCAATTTTGTGACTTTCAGTGTCTTCTATTTCTTTTTCGGCAATGGAGTATGGCAAGAGAAAATCCTATCATTTTCTCTTGAGCATGGTTAAACCTGTATGAGCGGGAATTTTCGGGAAATGAGACTTCTATAATTTATACAGATAGCTTCTATTTATGAAAACGTTCGTGCGAGAATTTATTCAATGTAGAAGCTTTCTTCGTGTTTTATACCGAGTCTGTAATGCTCGGTCCGCGTTTTATACCCAGTCCGTGTTTTATACCCAGTCCCTAATTAATGCTTAGTCCGCGTTTTATACCTAAGTCCGTGTTTTATACCCAGTCCGTAGTCCGTAGTCCGTAGTCCGCAGTCCATGTTTTATACTGACCGCCAAAATACTCTCCGCTGACTGGTTATGCATCACCGGCTCAGAAAAAAACCAATCGATAATCTCGAATGGTGATTTCTTTTTCTCACACAACGATTTTTCATTCTGAACAGTTAATTTCAATCTCGCATGGCAGTTTTTCATTCTCGATTGGTACTTATGATCTCGCATGACATCTTTTTATTCTCGTATAGCAATTTTAATTTCTCATACAGTGATTTTCTAATCTCACATAGTGATTTTTCAATCTCGCACAGTGATTTCTCATTCTCACACATCGATCACTGAGACTCGATAGGTGATTTTCAACTCAACCCACTTTTGTCATGCTTGGCTTGCCATAGGTACCCACTGAAAATTATAGTGTTTAGTATGGAGACGCCATGTTGGAGCCCGTCTGAGGGACTCCAACATGGTGGCCGGAAACCAGTGGAAACATCTGGAGTTTACTTTGGCTCTCTCAAAACGTTAATTCTCTTTGTTACACTTGAAAACAGTCTCATAGGCACTTCTCTTAACATATTGGTGACTCAGAACTCGAAAACATGAAGCGAATCGATATTTTCGAGCACGTAACATGTTACCCAGAAACAACGCCGATGTCACGCATTGCGAAAAAACCGTGTTCTATTTTCAAAACAAAGCGGTCTACCGAGCTGAAGACAGGCCAGCACATATATGTTTAAAAATGACTTTAACCTGGTGTAGGTAAAAACTAAAAATTTTGAACTTTAGTTTTTTTCTGACGTCACGTGAAAACCAAGAATTCTAGTCTCCCTGGTTTAAGTACATGTTCATTAAAATTGATTTGGTCACCGTAAGGAAATTTTGCTTTAATTTTAGTCGTGTGCTTGGTGGCGTAGTTGATTGCGTCATTGTCAACCCCAGCGCGCGCACGCGCTTAAGGACGTTCGCGTCCATTGCTACTGCGCATCTCTAGTGCGCACGCTATTCATTGGTCACGCGCGTGCCGCGTCATTTTCAAGCGCGCGCACTGAGTCGAAAACTCAACAAAATATAGGGCTGATGACCTATGCGTTAACTTTGTGTGCGAATATTTTTGTTGGATGCTCGGTGAACCTCACTTTTTTTTCCGGCAGATCACTTCCTTGCATGATTCTTTCCATAATACTAAAAAACAAAAAAAATCTGTACGCGGGAAGTTTTAATTATTTCTCATATACTATTCAATACGGTTTCTATGTCTTTCGAATGCCGTATCCGAATTAACGCGGTAAAAGCTTACGATCGCTTTAATAACGTCAGCATTGGCAGCCATCATGTAAACTGGCGCGTGCTCGGGACTGCCCAGCGTGAGTTTGTAAATTCGAGATCATAGGTGAAATGACCCTGATGTACATGGGTCATATAGTAGATTATTAACGAGATATCAGACATGTCCAATATACACAAACAGATACCAATCGTCAAGAAACCCTCACCAATGGTACCATTGGTAAGAAGTCACCTTTCGTTAGAGAAGCCTTACGATTCGTACCATTGGTACGAATGGAAAGCTCCTCAATCCATTGGTATACCATTTGTAAACTGCATATATTAACACCTGAGGGTCGCGCGTAAACTATTCGTCGATTGGTACCATTGGTACCAATGGTACAAATGGAAAAGGAAGCAGCCGATCGGTGCTCCATTTGTAAACTGAGTAAAGTGTGCGAGCGAAATGCAATGTATATTCTTCGTTCATAAGGAGAGCGAGCCCAAACAAACGCTATTAAAATACAATGTATATTCTTCGTTATTAAAGCGTGCGAGCCCAAACAAGCGCTAAACAAATGTCTTGTGTATATTCTTCATTCTTAAAACTTGCGAGCCCAAACAAACGTTAAATACAATGTATATTCTTCGTTCTTAAGGTGATTCCTCAGAAATAAAAATTCCCGATAAATTGTTTTTAAACTTTCTCTGAATGTTCCCTACAAAGCACTGTTTCGAAAATAAAATAAAAAAGATAGGTCACCATTCTCGCAAAAGAGATATAATGGGCCAATCTTGCCCCATTTTTGCCTGTATTCGTGTTAATCTCGCGCGTTATTCATTGGTCCACGTTACATTTTGCGGTAGCTGAAATTACAGTTTATCGAAGTAATACTCGGAAGAAAACTTGACAGGAAGAAAGTATGGAACATTTGGAACAATATCATATAAAATTTGTGGAAAAATCGCACCATTTAAAACGAGCCAGACGAAATACGTTCGTCGAGTCGATGTTTTCGTAGTCATGATTTACATCCTAGAGTAACGGTTTTGTGTACGCTTTCAACTATATCTTTTTTTCCTTCCGATAAATTTTTTTTAAATTTTCTTAGATTGAAGAGGATAACTTGGGCACTATTGTATTGCAATAAAAAATATAGGTCACCATGCTCGTTTAAGAGAAAACGAGCTTTTATTTCGCTGTCAAGCCTTGCTTGTAGGAAATTTCTTACGTTTTGCACGTGCACGCGCTCATTTGCGCGCGCTTATGACGCATGCATGCTCAAGTGTGTTAAGGCGTGACCTAGCTAATTAATATGTATATTTTTGTTTTAAGGGGATCGGTGTATCCTATCGTTGTGAAACTTGGCAAGCAGTTTTATATCCACATGCTTGCCCATTTGACTGGCTTTTTAATCTTAAATTTTGGTCACGTGACTCTTTAACGGCTAAAAACAATTCAAATCTTTAATCGAAAACGGGGTACTAAAAGACATCTTTTTCAATTGTTTTTTGTTCTATGCTGTTTTACTTCTGTCGAGTGCTATTTCATGCCGCCTTTTAATCATGTCCCCATGTTAACAGAAACGGTTAATACAGAGAAACAGGTCACGTGACATGCTAAATGTTTAAATATCTTTAAACGAAAATAACCTATACCACCTTAAAAGGCAGATTTTTAATTTAATGGTGATTCTAAACAAATGGAATCAAAAACATTTTAGGAATTCTCAGTGCAAACATGCCCCATTTCCAAAAGCACGCATTGTGACGTCATTATTTAAGAAATGTCACGTGACACTAAAAACCACTGCCATGTTGTTAAACAAGTGAAATTCTATTTAGTTCCCAAAAAATGAGGGAAATAAGTTATTTTATACTAAAAAAATAAAACCAAGTTGATTTCTTTGCGGGGGGTCATCTGATTATAAAAAGCCAAGCCTTAACACACTTGAACAAAAATCGTCCGCAGTAGGGATGCGCAATGCAATACTGAGGAATCACCTTAAAGCGTGCAAGCCCAAACAAACGCTAAATACAATGTATATTCTTCGTTCTTAAAGCGTGCGAGCCCAAACAAACGCTAAATAAATGTCCTCTGTATATTCTTCATTTATAAAGTTTGCGAGCCCAAACAAACGCTAAATACAATGTATACTCTTCGTTCTTAAAGTGTGCGAGCCCAAACAAACGCTAAATACAATGTATATTCTTCGTTCTTAAAGTGTGCGAGCCCAAACAAACCCTAAATACAATGTATATTCTTCGTTCTTAAAGTGTGCGAGCCCAAACAAACGCTAAATACAATGTACATTCTTCATTCTTAAGGCTTGCAAGCTCAAACAAACGCTAAATACAATGTATATTCTTCGATCGTTCTTAAAGCATCATGCGAGCCCAAACAAACGCTAAATACAATGTATTGTGTATATTCTTCATTCTTAAAGCTTGCGAGCCCAAACAAACGCTAAATACAATGTATAGTCTTCGTTTTTAAAGCGTGCGAGCCCAAACAAACGCTAAATTAAATACAATGTATGTTCTTCGTTCTTAAAGCGTGCGAGCCCGAACATACACTAAATACAGTGTTTGGTCCTCGTTCTTAAAGCGTGCGAGCCCAAACACAAGCTAACTACATTATTTGGCTTGAAAGCCCGCCTCTTACAATGTGTTTTGATTGAAAGCGCTAAGTTTAAACACAAGAATCGCCTTTTGAGATGCATTTCACCGATACTAATTGGAATACTAATTGAACAAATGTTATTTCATTGGTACCAATCGTACCAATCGGACCAACGGACAAGTAGAATGCACCCTCAGTCAGCCTGAAGCCAAAGGAAATGTTCTAAGTCACCCGTAATGAGATGCATTTCACCAATAGAATACCAATGGAATAAATGTTTTTCCATCGGTGCCAATCGTATCAATCGTACCAATGGACAAGTAGAATGCACCCTCAGTCAGCCTGAAGCCAAAGGAAATATTCTAAGTCACCCGTAATGAGATGCATTTCACCAATAGAATACCAATGGAATAGATGATATTCCATTGGTACCAACGTACCAATGGACAAATAGAATGCACCCCCACACAGTCTGAAGCCAAAGGAAATATTCTAGGTCAACCGTAATGAGATGCATTTCACCATTAGAATACCAATGGAATAAATGTTTTTCCATTGGTACCAATCGTACCAATCGGACCAATGGACAAGTAGAATGCACCCCCACTCAGCCTGAAGCCAACGGAAATATTCAAAGTCAGCCGTAATGAGATGCATTTCACCAATAGAATACCAATGGAATAAACGTTTTTCAATTGGTACCAATCGTACCAATCGGACCAATGGACAAGTAGAATGCACCCCCACTCAGCCTGAAGCCAACAGAAATATTTTAAGTTCCCATAATGAGATGCATTTCACCAATGCAATACCAATGGCATAGATGATATTCCATTTGTACCAATCGTACCAATTTAATATAAAACGTGCATTTGTTTGACGAAAAGAGTAAAACATTGTTATTGAAGGATATTTCGGGCAATAAGATCTTTTGTCAGTGGTCACTAAAATCCTCTACAAATGTCAGTTGTCAGTTAAATTTTAGGCTATTTGTCAGTTGTCAGTTAAAACTTTAGCCATTTGTCAGTTGTCAGTTAACCCCATCCAGACCCTCTTAAACCATAGCTTGCGTGATGCGCAGAACGTGTGCGCACCAACAAAAGTAGGCACCGTCCTTAAACAATACGATATAAACCAGCATGTATGTGACGCAATTTCGGGCTATTTTGTCTTTTCTGCCCGAAATCAGCTCGCATCCACGTTGGATAACATTGTAATGCAGATAAGAAAAGTTAACCATAAACGTGATAGTTTATCTTTTTATTCTGCAAGTATTTTTTTGAGGGCCACTTTTTGTTTCGTTAATACGTACACTGTTCTGTGTTACCTTCAATAAACAAATCAAATTAAATCGAAAGGGCTATTGACAACACAGTTGAGCCTCATATGTACGTATCATCAGGGGCATACACTTGAGTTCATCAAGTAGTTGGCAAAAAAACGAAGGTTTAGATACTTGATCGAACTAACAGCTTAGTTAACGTTGTTGGAGAAACAATATACGAATAGCTAACAATTATTCAGTAAACTGTATATTTAGTGATTAGATGTTTCATTCAGAAAACTGAAACAAATTGTTAAATAGGTTTCTTACCTCCCGCCCTTTTAACAAGTCTAGCTCCAAAAACCTGAGGGAAGGAAAACGATTTAAATTAATTTGCTCGAGTAAGTTTTCCAAAAGCTGAAATTGATTCCAAACTGAACGAAAAACATCATGTGATTACCCAATACAAATAGGAGCAGGAGAAAACCAGTCAAGATCGAGAACTTTGCCATAGATAAGATAATACAAATAATCTGGTACCAAGCCTAATCTTTTTGTAAACAATAAATAACATAAACATTAAATTATCTATAGTAACAGTTATATAGAATAATATAAAAATTAACATAACATCACAAATGTTGGAAATATTTAAGATAAAATCTCAAGTGAAGAATGTATATCAAAAATTAATTTTGTCTTAGTATCAACAACAACAACAACAACAACAAAACAAAACACAGCAAAACAACGGCAACAAAACCAAAAAGAAAAAAAGCAAAAATGTTTTCGGATATGTTTTAACGTACTCTGTGAGGTTATTGCTTAAAACGAAACTATTAACTTACTTCCTGGGGTTGCAACGAAACAAAGCACATCAACACCGCGAGAACAATGTAAATCTTCATGGTTTGTATCCTTCAGCTCGCCTGGTTAAGATATGAAATTTATTACCTAGAGGAATAAACGATTTTATGCGTCTGGCAATGCTGGTTAATGTTTTACTGACTAGGATCAGTTTGCATACGGGACTCTAAGTCAGGGCATACATAAGTGGCATAGGACAAGTTGCAGGCCTCTTTTTCTTCAGCTCCACAAAGGAATAGTATTTTCCTGCGTTTGACTGTGGAATTAGCAGGAAAAATATGCTTTTGTCGGTATCTATTGTTTGTTTAGGCATGTGCGCTGGTACGTGGGTGATTAGTAGGGTATTTATATTGGGGTGTAAGAGTAGGTATTTCATCTCGGTCTCGCTTATTTAGCGTTCGTTTTCAGTCATGAACAAGGGGAACTCGTCGAACTTCTTGCGAAGTCTCAAGAATCTAGTTTAGAACGCGTTGATTCGAAGTTACAAGACCTTAAGAGGTCCATTTCTGAAGATCAAGAAAACTGCGTACGATCCGTTGTTAAAAAGGTTAAAGAGGACAATTCCATTAAGTGGAAGAAAGTTGGAAACGAGAAACAATTTAAATTAACAAATCTGTGGAAGCCAAATTTGATTCTGCTATCACCGCTGTCGATAAGAAGAGGTTGGATAAGGCGAAGAAAGAGCTGAAAGAAGACGCTTCCAAGTCATTTCGTCAGCCCTTTCAGTTTCGTCAAGCCATGCACCTTTTTTCTCAGAACCCAGTTCAGAAGAGGAACCTGCTTCGCTTGTGGATGGGAAGGACATTGGAGAAACAACTGCCCCAATCTCATTCCTTCAGCAAGATCAGATAAGTCAACCAAGGGATGCTTTTGATTTTGAAAAAGCTTCAGAGCCTTCTTTGTTTAAGTTTGGTTCCCTCAAGGAACATGTTGATTTTTGGATGAATTCCAGTCGCGCTTCTGACTTTATCATTAACATCATTGTTGAAGGGTACAAAATTCCTTTCTTTGATTTGCCCGAGAGTTTTGTCATTCCTTATTGATCGTCGGCTTTGAAGTTTAAAGATTTGTTGAAGAGGCCATTTCAGAGCTAATTGAGCGTGGTTGTGTTTCTGAAGTTGATTTTCCGCCCATTTTTTTCAACCCATTGCACGTGGTTCGACAGTCCAGTGGGAAATGCCGACTTAGTTTGGATTTGTCTTTTGTAAACCGTTTTGTTTGGAAGCAGCCTGTTCGGTACGAAGATATTCAAGCTGTGTTTGATTTGTTTCAGTCGGGTTATTTTTTCTTTACCTTTGATCTCAAATCTGGTTATCACACGTCTAAATTTGTCCTGATCATCGCCAGTATTTGGGTTTTTCTTGGTGCTTCAATTCAGTCATCAAATTCTTTGTTTTTAATGTTTTTGCCTTTTGGCTTGTCTACTGCTCCGTACATTTTCACTAAGTTAGTGTGTGCTTTCGTTAATTATTGGCGTGGGTTTGGGCGTCGTGTTATAACATTCCTCGTCGACGGTATTGGGGGAAGCCGGGATTTCGCTAGTTGCCAGGAGCTCAGTCGTTTTTGTCACTCTGATTTAGACTCCGCCGGTTGCTTGGTGAGTCTTCAAAAATTTGTGTGGGAGCCCTCGCAAGTCGGTGCCTGGCTTGGCTTTCATCTCGATTTCAGTCTTAATAACATTTCTGTTCCTCATTAGAAGATTAAGAAGCTTCAGGGAACCATTTCGTGCGTTCTTGCGCTTCGTATCCTAGACGCTTAGGCCGATCTAGCTAGCATCGCTGGTCAGCTGAACTCTATGTTCATGTGCGCTTGATGACCCGTTCAATGTACGTTCAGATTTCAGCTCAAAGGTCCTGGTTTTCAACTTTTACACTGCAACACTCGGCCGTGGAGGAATTAGTTTTTTGGCAGTCCAGTCTAGGTCGTCTCATTGGCCGGGTCGCATTTGTTTTAAATCCAGTGTAGTCAGAGTTGCTTATTTGGATGGGAGTGATACCTGACGTATTGTTGAGTTTAAGCCTCTCAGCTGGCCGCTCAGGTGTTTGGTCTACCGATTTAGCAATGGCAAATTCTACGATGCGTGAGATATTGGCCGTTAGAAAAGTCTTGCAATCGTTTGGGCTTAAACTCGCAGGGTTATCTGTTAAGTAGTACACCGACAGCCAGAATGTTGCGCGTATTGTTGACATCGGCAGTCGGAAGTCTAATTTGCAAGAGGAGGCTAAGCGCATTTTTAAGATTTGCGTTCTTCATGGAAATTCTATCAAACCTGAATGGGTGCCCAGATCCAGGAATGAGCAGGCGGATTATTTAAGCCGTAATGTTGATTTTGATGATTGGTTTGTAGTCCTCGTATTTTTCGCCTTTTAGACTTGAGATGCGGGCCTTATTCTATTGATCGTTTTGCTGACGAATATAACCATTTGTTACCCAGATTTGATTCCAGGTTTTGGAATCCTCGCTGTGAGGCTATGGATACCTTTACTAGGTCGTGGGGTTTCGATAACAACTGGGTTTGTCCGCCTCCTCACCTTGCTCCGAGGGCTTTGAAACACATGAGGTCTTGCTGCCCTCAAGGTTCTTCGATCGTTTCGCTATGGCGTTCCGCTCCTTTCTGGCCTCTTCTCACTTCGGACGGCCTTCGTCTGGCTCATTTCGTCGAGGATTGGGTGGACCTCCCTCCTTTGCAGACGACTTTGACATAGCACTGGTGTTTCTTGGAAGAGAGGATCTTAATTTTAGCGTTTTGGCTCTTCGTATTAATTTCAGATCCACGCGTTTTTTCTAACGCCGGTTTCTGCACTAGTGTTCAAGGTTGGTGGTCTCGATGTTCGTCTGCATCAGTTTGGTAAGTTGTTAACGTTCCTTTTCATGTTTTTTTTTTTTGCTGTTGTTTTCAACAATTGTCTGTTTTAGTGCCAGTGGATGGCGTCCAGTTTTCTTTTTAGTGTTTTTTGCTTCAGTCCGTCTATTTAGGCCAGTGGGTGACCGTGATTTAGTCTGTGGGCGACTTTCGCTTTAACATCCAGTGGGATTCCAGTTTTAGCTAGTGGGTGGCTGTTGATTAATGACGCCAGTGGGTGGCCGTTGATTATAAGGCCAGTGGATGGCTGTTGATTATAAGGCCATTGGGTGGCCGTTGATTATAGGGCCAGTGGGTGGCTGTTGATTATAAGGCCATTGGGTGGCCGTTGATTATGGGGCCAGTGGGTGGCTGTTGATTAATGAGGCCAGTGGGTGGCTGTTAATTTTAAGGCCAGTGGGTGACTGTTGATTATAAGGCCAGTGGGTGGCTGTTGATAAATGAGGCCAGTGGGTGGCCGTTGATTATAGGGCCAGTGGGTGGCTGTTGATTAATGAGGCCAGTGGGTGGCTGTTAATTTTAAGGCCAGTGGGTGACTGTTGATTATAAGGCCAGTGGGTGGCTGTTGATAAATGAGGCCAGTGGGTGGCCGTTGTTTATTAGGCCAGTGGATGGCTGTTGATTATAAGGCCAGGGGGTGGCCGTTGATTATAAGGCCAGTGGGTGGCTGTTGATTAATGAAGCCAGTGGGTGGCTGTAGTTTAGATTGTGGGGGGCTTCACCCTATCATCTATCAAATAAAGAAAAAAAAATTCATGTTAGACGGTCAATGGGTGGCTTTCAGGTAGCCAGTGTAGTCTTTAATTGCCAGTGGGTGGCTTATGCGTTTAGTTTTATATTTCTGTCAGTGGGTGGCTTACTCATTTTCTTTAGTTTTATTCTATTTGCCAGTGGGTGGCTTACGCTGATTTTATTAGTTTTTTTATATATATTTTTCTGCCAGTGGGTGGTTTACGTGTTGCCAGTGGATTGCTTACGCAGATTTTGTTAGTTATTTTTCTGCCAGTGGGTGGCTTGCTTGTGGCCAGTAGCTGGTTTCGCTCAGTTTTGTTTGTGTGCTTTTTTCTTTTGCAGTTTGGCCTCTGTTTTCCCCGTTCTCGTCCTCTCGGATTGGGCAGCGCTTGGCTTGAAGCGAGCCACACCCAAGGGTTGTGTGTGTTGTGGTGGGTCAAACTTAGATTTAGAGGAGAGTAGTATTTTCCTGCGTTTGACTGTGGAATTAGCAGGAAAATATGCTCTCGTCTGTATCTATTGTTTGTTTAGGCATGTGCCCTGGTATGTGGGTGATTAGTAGGGTATTTATAATGGGGTGTAAGAGTAGATCTTTCATCTCGGTCTCGCTTATTCAGCGTTGGTTTTTTTTTCTTTGATTTTTCGTATTTTGTGTGTGTTCTTTTTCTTCGCTTGTTTTGCAGAAATTTTCAACTCTTCAATGTGGACGGACCTTCGGGTAGCTGTTCCTCAAGGTGATGATGTTTTATTCTCAACTGCGGAATCTCTCCCAGATGTGGCTTTGGCTAGCAGAGCTCTCAGTACTTTATTCAAGTATTCCTCTACCTACAACAGATGGAAGTCTTGGGCGTGTGATCATGACCTGGCAGCTTTTCCCGCATCTTCGTTTCAACTTGGTCTTTATTTGCGCCATTTGATGTCTGAGGCGAAGACAGCGTCAACTCTATAGTCCGCCGTTCACAGCATTGCCTGGATGCATCAGTTGGGTGGAGAGCGGTCTCTTACGGATCATTTGTTGGTGAAGAGCTTTCTTTCTGGTGCACAACGTTTACTGGCCCACCACACATCCAAGAAGGAGCCAATCACTGTCTCCCAGCTAGAACAATTAGTTGCCTGTAAGGCCAATGCGATGGTCTCTTTGTATTATATTCGTTCTGTTGTAATTTGTTTGATAGCTTTTGCTGCATTTCTTAGATTTGACAAGCTTGCTAAGCTCGTTCGTTCAGATGTTGAGATCAAGAGTGACATGTTAAAGTTATTTATCGAATCTAGTAAAACTGATCAGTACAGGTATGGTCCTTGGGTTGTTATAGCTTCATCTGGCAAGCAACTTGCCTGGTAGCTTTGATGAGCCGATATTTAGAAAGGGGGAAGCTAGCCCAAGTTGGCCCTCTTCCTTTTTTTTTGTCGGTTATCGAAAACTAAGTATGGTTATAAGCCTAGGTCTACATGGTCTAAAGGTTTAGGTTATACACGTTTAAAGGAATTAATATTAGAAACTTTTAAAGACATTGTGCCTGACATTTCTGTTATTGGTACTCATAGCCTTAGGAGTGGCGGGGCTGCCGCCGCCAAAGCTGGTATTTCAGATCGTCTTTTTCAGCGGCATGGCCGCTGGTCTGGTGATTCGGCTAAGGACGGTTATGTAATGGATTCTTTGTCTTCACGTTTGTCTGTATCTCAGGCTTTAGTTCTTTAGTTTTTCTTCTTTTTGGTCTTGCTCTGGGGACCGTTGAAAATGGGGTCCAGCTGGCCTGGAGTTTTCCTCCTGAGAGCACGTGGACGTACGGGGAGGTTTTTCACCCAGCTGTTGTTCCACGACCTCATTTCAGTTAGTTTTCGTTTTCTTTACGAATTTAGTTGTATGTTACATGGTTTATTTTGTAAGCTTATGTATCATTGTTGCATTGTTATGTGCTGTATTGACTAGTCTTCTAGAGAAATAAAACGAACGCTTGGCTTGAAGCGAGCCACACCCAAGGGTTGTGTGTGTTGTGGTGGGTCAAACTTAGATTTAGAGGTGAGACGTTTTTTCCCACCCTGTTTCCCTTCCCGCGATAGGTAGCTTCATTTAAGGATCTCTTAGTGGAGACGGGTTTGCCCTCACCCAGTTGCGGGAAATAAATTAGGGTATCAGATATCATGTAATTTGGTTTAGTTGTTATGAAATAAACGGTCTCAATTTTATATAGTTAACTCCAGCAAACGGAGCTCAGCCAAGGCAATGTGTTGTAGAATGGTTAGGTTAAGCGAGCAAGAGGCATAAAGAAATAGTTTTTTTAAGTTTGAACAAATACACTCGAAGCAGCTTTGCTCATGGTAATGACTGTTTTTAAATAAGACACCCTCCACAAGTCATATAAATCATGATGTTACAAAGGAGCTCCGTAATACGGACACCCCTAAAGTAAAAATTCTTTCTCTATTGCCTATTGCGTTCGACTTGGGGAAAAACATCTTGTGAAATCAGTATTTTCTAATTAAGACGGTTCAGTTGTGGCTTATTACTTTTGAGCCGGTAAGCAACCAAAACGTTTTGACGTTCGTTTTGCCTTTGAACTCCGGGCTATCGCTTACACTATTATCGGTACTTCACCATCTTGCTTAATGACAGGCCTTGGAATAAGCCAGATGACAACGTCACAAGCTCATAAGTGCTCTCCCGCGGAGGAAGAGAAAATAGGTTAGACTGTGTGCACCTAATGAATCACGATTCAGCGAAATTAACTGAATGTGGAAATTTAATAACTTCCATTTGACATGCAGTTGAAATTACAAACTGCAAGGTAAGGTAAAGGTCAAGACTGCATACGAGCCAGGTGGCTCATCAGGCCGGAGCTTATCCCGGTTTCCGTAGCATGAAGCCACTAAGAAAAAAAAAAAAATTAAAATAAAAAAAAAATGAAGCCACTAAGAATATTTATACTCCCCCCTTGGATGGGATCAGCTAGTCCATCGCAAGGTTAACCCAGCATTAAGTTGGCCAGTACCCATTTATACACCTGGGTGGAGAGAGGAATTGCGAGAGTAAAGTGTC
>JAHPZR010052802.1:0-7500 GCA_019787425.1 Platygyra sinensis
TTTGATACCTCTGTTTCATTTACATTTTTCTCTAAAACCCTTGATCCTTTGGTCACCAAAAATGGCAGCAAGCAAGTTAACAACACAAACTTCAACTTTTTGATAATTAAGCTGACGTATGTACCGTTGCCATGGCAACATGATCAAATATAAACAGGTGTTTAAAATCGGTTTTGTTTATTTGCAGAAAATCTAGCCATTAGATTTTCTTTATAATTTGCATGCAACAAGCTTGTAACGATACTCGCAAGTTAGCGCTATTTTAATAATAATTTAACAAACAGATCTTTAATTATCCCTCCTTGAAGGTTCACTGGCATATCTTGAATTTCCTTTGTTAAAGTTCAATTTTTTCTAGTAATTAAATACAAATCTTGCAATGTTTATTTCAAGTATAAGTTATCCTAACTGTTCCAACTTATACCTGTTAAATTTTCATTCAACTCTTAAAATGATTCTTATCTTGCTGTACTTCTACTACATTTGTGTCGTGCTGCTGTAACCTAAAGATTATGTTACTTATACCTCTGCAAAAATGTATAATCTGCATATATGGGAAACAGTTGGCTTTAATGTCTTCTCTTAGCTTTCATGTGCCACTGTACATTATAGTAGTCAGAATTGCAGTGGACTTCATAAGAAAGAAAATGTTCCTAATAGAAGCAGTGTTCATCTTGATTTGTTGTTGTGCTCTGTTAGAGTTTATTTCAAATATGTAATACATAACTATTTATTATAAAATGATTTTACCAGCGAATGAATTCAGCCACCAAAAGGGTGTCAATAAGCAACCATATTTGGACATCAGAACCTCTGCATGTTTGACCAAAAGATTTTTATTTTCCTGTATTTCACTCTTCTTTTTACTCAGCTACGTTTCAGTTCTACATTCATCCAATAGGCCATTTCCGAGTTGTATTTTGCCTCTGTCAAAATGAGTCTAAATGCGAAACCATTCATATGATTTGCACCTACAGATTCATTTCACGATGATCAAACTCGTTTTTATATGAAAGGTTTCACACGAAGACTCGGTTTGAAACAGAGGCACAAGGATACATTCATCCATGAGCTGTTCACAGGAGCCTTTGATTTACTCTTTTTTTTCTGTGTTTCTGATGTGGTCCTTAGACAGGGTAGCTAAATTGTATTATCTAATACTGGAGTGTGAAAACGCCACATTATTAATATGACTGTCATTCATACAGCCAATGTTACAGAAAAGAAATAAAGTTTTCCTTTTCATGCTAGTAATAATTTTGCATTTTTTTTAATAGGGTGTCATTTTTAGGGTTTGGGTCTTAAAAAGGTATCAGCTTTTGCTTTCTTAGTCCTTAAGGTGGCTGAACACAGTTTTGGTGCGCGCTCTTGCTAACGTGATTCAGCGCGCGCACAAATATTGCATAAAAACGAACATGGCATAAATAGAGCGATCATTTTATTTGCTCAATGTTTGCGCTATCTGTACTATTTTTTTCTTCACAAATGAACACAATGTATTGAATTGATGGTTTTCCTCTTTTATTACAAAGGTTAGTTAGAAAGGTAACGATGCAAAGAACTCAGCTCTGCTATTTCTTTGTTGCTAAAAGAACCCAGTTAAATGCAGCGCATGCGTAGTAAGTCGAAAAAAGTGCGATTGAGTGAAAAATTGACTTCTCGGAGGCGCTTATTTCTCGAGAACCACTCATTAGAATTTCACGAAATTTGGCACGAAAATACTTTAGGAAATAAGTAACTGGAGGATTGGAAAAAAATTGAACTTTAACAAAGGAAATTCAAGATATGCCAGTGAACCTTCAAGGAGGGATAATTAAAGATCTGTTTGTTAAATTATTATTAAAATAGCGCTAACTTGCGAGTATCGTTACAAGCTTGTTGCATGCAAATTATAAAGAAAATCTAATGGCTAGATTTTCTGCAAATAAACAAAACCGATTTTAAACACCTGTTTATATTTGATCATGTTGCCATGGCAACGGTACATACGTCAGCTTAATTATCAAAAAGTTGAAGTTTGTGTTGTTAACTTGCTTGCTGCCATTTTTGGTGACCAAAGGATCAAGGGTTTTAGAGAAAAATGTAAATGAAACAGAGGTATCAAAAACTGTGTTCAGCCACCTTAAATAGGGTTAGGATTCAAGAACCTTTATGGCACACCCCTATCCAAAATTTGCGGGGGGAGTTGTCTATTGGTTATGAAATCCAGCAGTCTTCTCCCTTGTGTTTGATTGTGTCTGGCAATCCATCTCCCCTTCTCCAAGTAGATTTTTCGCTTTAAGAAATCTTGTTTAGTTTCCTTGTCATCAGAGTCAGCTGGTTTTTCTACCTCTCTCAGTGCAACTGGTTGAATTAGTCCTTTACACAAATATCACGTAAAATCGCCTAAATATCTTTCCGGAAATTCTCAAAAAAATGTGTAAATGTCCCACAAAAATTTCTAAATATCTCTAAAAATCCTCCAAATATCTTGAAATGTCTCGTATTTTTGTTTTAAAAAAGGCTTTTCCGAATGGGCAGGGCAGCCAATACATCTTTCTTGCGAACGAAAATTATTCTCTGCTCAAGAAATCACTTCCTTGATGTCTTTACTAGTTAAAACAAGGTCAGCCATTTTCAATAACTACTACACCAGCATTGGCAACTCGCGGCCGCATACTTGAATGACTCGTGCACCAAAATACCGCGTGCAGCCTGGGTATTTTTCATTTTTGAAATCCCGATGCGTCGATACTTACTACATTATTCACCTAGAAATATGTTCAAAATAGACACATCCGTGAAAGAACGATAGAATAAAACAACTTGTTACGATTACGATACCTTGTGATTGGTCCGAAAAAAATAATTTTACCAGTCCATTTTCGAAAAGCCTTGGTGCTAACATCCGAAATGGTCGCTCAAGTTATCATTTCGATATTTCGCCGCTATCCAGGGAAATTAAAACGAAAGTTTCCCTCGCACGCAGAACGTTGATGAACGAACCAGGCAAGTCATGATGGCAATGCAAAAGCCGTTGTGTAAGAACACACCACAGTACCTCAAGAGCTGCTGTTCGCCGATTGAGCAGAATAACACAAAGGATTTTTCTGCCCAATCAGGAGGCAGCATTGGTAGAGCCGTTTGGAAATGGTCTAGTAAGAGTCTGTGCTGCAAGTTCGATGTTTTAAGTGGCAGGTAGTTTGTAGTCTAAACAGAACGCAGGGATGTCAGAAACAACAACAAGGTTATTTATTCCAAATGAACGCCATAACTCCACTCAAGACTTCACAACAAGCACACGCTAGGCTTGTCAGTTACACTTGAATAAACACTCTTCCGCTAAACTTTACACACGACCTTTTTCACTCTTGTATAAACACGGCCTCTTGCCAGATATCCACGTAACCTCTCTGTTACACTTCAACAAATACGACCTCTGTCGAAACTTTACACGCGACCTTCGTCGCACTTCAGTAAACACTACTGACTCACGAGATAATTCTCTCTAAAAGCTCCTGGGAAAAACCCTCAAACACTCCTGGGATAAAACCACCTAAAAACTACACCGATTCGCTTATATATTTTACAGCATAAGCTTCTAGAACTTTCTGGCTCTACTAAATAAAGCAACATTACAATGTAAAACTATTTACAGCAGCAGACGTAAACGACTAAAATAAATTGCTTAGTCACCGTGACACGATACTAATTAATATGCCAGAAGATTCGAGACTAAATTAGCATATTCGCGAATGTTGCAAGTCACACAACAATTTTTTGTAACATAACCACGTCTTGAGAAGAAATTTCTTAAATTTCTACTAACAACGAAAAATTAGATAAATAGTACCAAGAGTGGAGGTAGTCCAATGCCTCTAAAATTATTCCTGTACTCTGCTCAGGTAGTCTGCTCTCACATTCTCATATCCCTTGATAGCCTCAACTCTGAAATTGTAGTGCTGGAGAAACATAGCCCAACGCATGAGACGTCCCTTGGCAAACTTTGCACTGTTCATATACTTCAGTGGCTCGTGATCGGTTTGCAGCACAAAGGGAACTCCGTATAAATACAGGTGAAACCTTTGAATCCCCACACAATGGCTAAACACTCTTTTTCGATGGTTGAGTAATTACGCTCCGCACTTGACAATTTCTTGCTTCCATAGCAAACGGGGAATAGCTTACCATCATGTTCCTGCATTAAAACAACGCCAATGCCATCGACGGAAGCACCAGTCCTCAAAAAATAGGTTTTCCCAGGATCTGGGAACCGCAGGATTGGTTCTCTTGTAAGGAGAGTCTTAATACCCAGATAGGCTATCTCTTGCGCCTCGCCCTATTCCACTTTGTTAGGTTGGCCTTTACGCGTGAGGTCCGACAGCGGGGCTGCTAATGCTGCGAAGTTGGGGATAAAATCTCCGTAATATCCAGCCAAACCCATGAACGATCTTATTTGCTTCTTGGTAGTTGGTCTTGGAGCATCTCTAATCTTTGTCACGTTGTCTTCGTGAAGACCAATCAAACCTTCCTCCAAGCGATGACCAAGAAAATCCACAGTGTTGACTCCAAAAAGACATTTGGTCGGTCTTATGGTCATTCCAGTTGCTAATAATCGCCTAAACAACTCTCGAAGCGTCTTGATGTGCTCTTCCCACGTGCGGGTGTGAACCAAGATATCGTCCCAGTAAAATTCGACGCTGTCCAGTTTATGCAATAGCTTCTTCATTGCTCTCTTTAAGGTCGCTGCCGAGTTGATCATACCAAACGGCATCGTCAGGAATTCGTATGATCCGTCAAGCGTCACAAAAGCGGCCTTCTGTATATCCTCTTCGGGTATAGGAATTTGCCAATAGCCCTTGCTCAAATCAATTCTCGTGAAATACTTGGCACCATTCAACTTCTGGAACAAATGCTCGGAAGTCGGCATAGGTTCAGGGTCAAACACGTTTAACTTATTCAACTTTCGATAGTCCACGCTTACACGATTTGTTGTGTCTTTTTTCTTAACAACCACAACAGGAGAGGCGTAGGGTAAACTTGATTCTCTTATGACTCCCATCTTCATCATGTCTGTAATAACCTTCTTCAGCGATTCTCTCAAGCTATGCAGTAGTAGGTATGGTCTTGATCTGAGTGGTTGGTTGGATGTAAGCTTGATATGATGCTGAGCCAAACTTGTTGTGCCTGGGGCTTCTGTGAACAAGCTTCGAAAC
This sequence comes from Platygyra sinensis, assembly GCA_019787425.1. Lineage (NCBI taxonomy): Eukaryota > Metazoa > Cnidaria > Anthozoa > Scleractinia > Merulinidae > Platygyra > Platygyra sinensis. The sequence goes on from JAHPZR010052802.1 coordinate 5,196, forward strand.
TGATTTGCAAGATCCATAAACTCTGCTCTTTGCTCATGAGAAAGGTTATCTCCTATGGCCACATTACTGACTGACTCTTTAGCGACATAACCACCAATCTCCAGAAAATCAATGCTATCCGCAGGGTCAACTTCGTCTACTTCGCTTTCAACATGTCCGCTCTTACAAATGTTCCCGTTCACTTCAACAGCAACTGCTCCAATGGGCACAGAATCCTCTCGCTCAAAATACTTTTTCAGTAGGTTTGCATGGTATACTCTCTCTTTTCCTTTGACTCTCACTTTATAATCATTTAGACCCACTACAACACTAACCTCAAATGGACCTTTCCACTGCATTAAAAGTCAAATCAAATCAAATCACTTCACTTAGAAGCTTGTTATGGTCAGTCGGTAGCAGCACTAACACTTTATCTCCAGGTCCAAACTTCCTGACTTTAGTCTTTTGGTCGTAGTAATGCTATTCTTTGAGCTGGGCTTTCTGAAGCTCGGTGTGCGCCAGCTTGAGTGTATCTTCCAGCTTCTCGCGTAGCTCAAACACATACTGATAGCTGTTCTTTACTTCAGGCTTCTTCAGCTCTTTCGTCCAGAGCTCTTTAATAATAAACATCGGCCCTCTAACAGCTCTTCCATACAGCAACTCAAACGGCGAAAACCCAGTAGACTCCTGAGGAACTTCACCATATGCAAACAATAGCAGGTTGATGTAGCGATGCCACTGTCTTGGCTGCTCACTACACAATCTCTTTAGCTTGCTCTTCATAGTTCCATTAAACTTTTCCGTCAGGCCATTACACATAGGATGATAAGGAGTCGTAGTGAGCTGTTTAACGCTCAAAAGCCGCGTCACTTCCTTCATACACTCAGATACGAACTGCGTACCAAGGTCACTCAAGTTCTCTTCAGGCACTCCCAAACGACTAAAGATATCCACCAACGCTTCTGCCACAGTCTCGGTGTCAATTTGCTTGAGCGGGACGGCTTCAGGGTAACGGGTTTCAAAGTCGATCAATGTCAATATATATCTATGACCGTCTTCACTCGGGGGACCAATAGGTCCAACCAAGTCGATCGCTACTCTCTTAAACGGCTTGTCAATTAATGGCATCTTCTCTAGGAGAACCTTCGGTACTGAACCCTTGTTAACTGTTTTCTGACATACATCACAGGACTTGCAGTAGCGAGTCACGTCTCCTTGAATACCTTGCCCAATAGAATGACAACAGCAGACTCTCTCCAACTCTACCTTTCACAACAGGTATTTTACTTCTCACTCCAGTCAACGGTTCAACACAGGCACTACTTAACAATGGAATCTTCTTACCACAGGCTAACAGTAGCTGATCATCTTTGATACAGGACTTGACTTCTTCTTCTGTAGGTTTAACCTTCAGAGGGCTGAACTAGACAGCTGGCGCTCACTTGACCACGTTGCACAGGGTTACCATCCTTACTTTGTCCTCCTGATCTCCGTCCACCTGATCGACAGTTTCTAGCTTCGTGTCCCTGCTTGCCACACAGAAAACACTTTTTTGTTATGGTTGGGCAGTTGACAGCTTTATGACCTCGGGTGCTGCACTTAAAGCACTGGAGAGCTGTTGGATTAACTGCGTGTTCTTAGCTTCTTCCCTCTCAGGCTGTACTGTCGGCTTTCTGCTCGCTGGCTGAACAAATGTTTCCATGAGCCTCCAAGTACTGGTCAGCGATCTTCGCAATCTTTGCCAGAGTTTCAGGTGCCCTTTCTCGCAGGTGAATGGCCAAATCTTTAGGGCAGGAGTCAATAAACTGTTCTTTCACTATTAAGTCCTTTAGACCATCAAAGGTTCGCTCAGTATCTGAAAGCTCTAGCCACCGTAGCAGGTATCTGTCCAGTCGCACAATAAACTGGTCCGGACTTTCATCAACTTCCGGTTTGGATGCCCTAAATTTACGACGATAGCCGTCTTCGGTGAGATCATATCTCTTCATCAACGCAATCTTTACTTTGTCATAATCCTTAGCTGTTCCTCAGATAGACGTTGAGTACACTTCGAGTGCTCGTCCAGACAACAGAGCACTGAGCTTCGATGCCCATCCAGTTTTATGCCACTTGGCTGTTTCCGCAAATCTCTCGAACCTCTGCAAATATGCGTCCAAATCATCCTTTCCATCAACAAACGAGTGGAGTTTAGGTGCCTTAGCTCGATCCTCTCTGTCACGTGGACGATCATCCAGATTTCCTTGTCCTAAACGCGCAAGTTCTAGTTCGTGCTCTCTCTTGGCAGCCTCAGCAGCCTCCTTCTGTCTCACGATATCAGCTTCCATTT
>JAHPZR010052802.1:10000-25000 GCA_019787425.1 Platygyra sinensis
TTAACTAACTTTATTTCCACTGTGATTGGACCAAATTTGACAAGCTGTCATGTGAAATTAATTCTCGTAACGCCCCTTGGATCAAAAACTCGAAAACTTGGCGCTTTTGGTTCATATATTCGACGTACTGTTCATAAACTTGACTAGAAAGAAATGTATTTCAGTCTCAGAATTTACATCTGTGAAACACAGAATGTGTAAAATCTGTAGCACTTGAAGGTGGACTGATTTTTCGTCGCTCTCTCGCTTGAGATGAAGTACTTCAGCCGGTTGTTGTTGTTTTGAGCTAAAGGTCACCGGGTTTCATCTCGCGTTGGTTTTCACGGCCTCTCTTTCCGAAGTAGAGAATGGTGTTAAACCATGCCGAATTTGCAAAACTTTCTGGAGCATTCAGACCAAGCTGATTTGCTGCATAGAGGACTTCAAGGTCTTCGCTGGAAATTGGACGCTTGTGCTTTGTGAAAGAAATCAATCCCTGTCGCGCAAGATCTTTCAGTGATGGATCTAGAGCTTCGTTTGCCGGCTTGAATACTTATCCCGAATAATGGAAAACGGCTTTCTTTGAAGGGAACAGGAAAAAAAATCTGTCCAGCCCGGAACGAATTGGCTTTCACAGTGTTGCGACTGTATGGTTTTCCTTCCACTGAATTTTCTGGCTTCTGCGTAAAAAAGGTTTCAACATGGTTGACAATTCTGCCGGCTCCATGATTTCAAGTGCGACTGGAATTTTTCTCTCCTTCCTCCACGCTAAAGTCGGACGTGAACGGTTGGTTCATTTTATAGTTAGTTATCACACTGTATTAATCTTTATTTTGTAAAATGAATCGGTTTAAATTTACGTAGGACTAAATATTAAAAGTCTACTCGTGACTTTCTCCACCTTCAAAGACATGACAGCGTATTTTGGTGACTTTTTTGTACTTTCCGGAACAGCACTTGCCATCAGCTTTTTAATGTCATCATCGCTAGACTCAGTAACACTAGTTTGGTTTCCTTCCATATTAAATAAGAGAAAAGAAAAGTTGAAATTCTTGTGCTGACTATGTTTCTCTTCGACGGAAACAATCGGAGGACAAATATCGACTCGGGCGGGGGTTATTGCGTGATAACTGTCCAGAGATTTATACCACGTGACGTAAAATAGCCAATAAAATCAATCAAAAATTAATGGGTGGGTTATAATCTCGGATATTCCCAAGTTTTAGCTGGGGAATATTCGGTCACGTAACGTGTTTAGACCAGTCGCGCAAGATCGAAAATATGTGATGGATTATGAAGTCCGTTATTTTGTATTTTTTGATATTCACCCCCGAAAGTTATCATACTAAAGCAATTTTTCGCCTCAGGCTCAGCGAACATTGGTGAATATTCACCTCGACGAATATTCACCAATGTTCACTTCGCCTTCGAATTCGATGAATAATTGTTAAATATTGAATTCGTTATTGTAGTAGATACAGTAACGAAGCTATGCTCAAGTCATATCGTAACTATTGACTTACAGTTCTTCTGAGCAGCTATGTGGTCTTTCCAAGCGATATCCAGTGTTAAGAAGATTGCGAAGTTCTTTGTTGTTAATCCCGGGATACGGGGTGCCACCTGCAACAAAATTTGTTCATTTAAGTAAAATTCATGAACTCACTAGTAGGAGATATGCTGAACCATCCCAGGCAATGTTAAAGCACTCAATCGTGAGCAATAAAAGAGAGAGATAAAAAGCTCAAACATTATTTTCACAGACGAGTATTTCCCTTATACAAATCACACTAAATATCAAAACTTTTTATTCTATGTTTTCCGTTTTCGAAAAGATGTTGGGAAAACGTTCCTAGCTTTGAAAAAACACCACTCGAAACCTTGAATTAAGTATTCCTCATTTACATTATTGTAAGTATCTGCTCTGCGATGCTATCACGAGCCGGAGACCTTAGAATTCAAAATTGACAGTTGTTTTACTTGGAATTGACCCAAGTTGATTCACAAGGTATAAGGAGAAAAAAACTTTAGAACGATGACTGAAGTTCAGTTTTCTTACCCAGTGTGGATATTTCCCAAAGAAGAATGCCATATGACCACCTGCAAGAGACAAACGCACAGAGCGTTTATGACATGATTAAACTAGCTTTTTATGCAAACAATAGCAAACCATCCGCTCTGATGTTTAGGAAAATAGGCAAAGCGGTCAGAAATTTCAGTGTTTGTATGGGAATTCGATGGCAAATAACTTTTTCCAAAATTAAATTTTACGCAATTAATGAATCGCAACGTTAAAACAATGAACATGAGATTGTATTCACCAAGTTTGAAGGATGTAACTTGGCTAGAGCGCGCTCAATTAATTTTTCTAATTTTCCATACATTTGGCAGGGTAAAAGGGGCGGCAGGGGAAAAAAATTACAGACAAATGTATGGAAAATTGGAAAAGTTAATTGAGCGCGCTCTAGCCAAGATACATCCTTCAAACTTGGTGAATACAATCTTCTACTTAGTATTGTAACGTTGCGATCCATAAATTGCGTAAAATTCAATTTTGGAAAAAGTTATTTGCCATCGGATTCCCATATAATTTCTGACCTCTTTGCCTACTCGTCAAGATGGCGCCGAAAACCATGATAAGGCCTATCATTTTCTGATATATAAAGTAACGTACATATCACTCTGTGTTGTGTAGACACTGTTCTTAATAGCTTCAGGTGCCATCCACTTTATCGGGAGTTTTTTCTGCCTTTTCACTTCGTATATATTCCCATCCGTTTGGCGCATCAAACCAAAATCTGCAATTTTAATAAGTTTGTTTTCTCCAACAAGGACATTACGAGCTGCCAAGTCACGGTGGATAAATCCTCTGCTTGACAGATAGCTCTGTAGTAAAACAGACACGGTAACAGAATCAACTCACTCAAGTAATTGATGTCGCCTAAATCAAAAACTACGAGTACGATACATTCATGCTGTATCATTTTCAAACTGATTTTCTTAAAATAAGCGACGACACATTTACGCTTACCCAACTGCGTTTAATCACAAAGCAGTCTTTTGTAAAAGGTGAAATTGAAATAAACAATGTCGCAGTACTTTTTGGAGGTAGAGGTTTGGTTTTAAGATGAAACATGGAAAACACAGTTCCGCTGCTAAATAACCATGCATCAACAACTTGGTAAAATAATGTTACTTGAAATCAAATCATTTTGATTTAGCGCAAGAAAAAATAGTTGATCAGGTAACTTCAGATCAACTTTTGAATCCTATTATAGCGACTGGTCATTACTCACCATCCCTCGTGATATTTGCCACGCAAAAGATAACATATCTTTAGCAATCAAATCTAAGCAATCGTCATTGGCATTATTAGTGGTTTCTTGAGACACGGTGTATTCCACTTTTGGAGGTTCTTCACAAAGTTCTGGTTTTATGAAGGGATTTGTTTCCAAATCACTGTTGTCTTTCTCTTCTTCGTCCTCTCCAAAAGTTTTCCCTACAGTTTCTTCACCGGACAATTTTTCTGCTTTACACAGACCTTCATCTTTGTAACTTTTGTTTACTTCTTTCTCCTGGAAATCTGTTACATCCATCTCTCCTTTATTTGCTTCCTTAATTTCATGTTCTGATTGACATTCAGCGAGAATGCTCTTGCCCACTGCAGTAGTATTCTCCCCTATGTTGGCTTCGTCTGTTTTATCCATTGCCAAAGAATCCATGTTTTGAAGTTTCGGAAACTCCCAATTGCCAACCTTTTCCAAAAAAAAAGTATTATTTATGACTCTTAAACGACGTTATTCAAATTACATCTCTCACTGATCTTTCTGTTTTTCAAGTTTCCCGTTAACGACCTAGTTCTACAGAGCGCGGCGCTGAGCGGTTTTTCCGATTTGATTGGAAATACAGTTGACTCCTAATGAGTAAGGCTTGATGCTTTATTTTATTCACTAAAATCGAACTTCCAGCGATAAAGTGCATCTCAAGATCAAGATCATCGTGTTGTTTCAATCGAAACTCAAGGTTAGTTAGGATACTAGTAAAGGCTAGGTTGCTATTGATATTCTCCTAAAGAGGCCGTTCCACTGATTAATTTATTTTCTTAATAAAATACGTAAACCTTACTTGTTTTCTCTTTTCCCTGAGCCAGTTCAGTAGATCCCCGCACGGAACATACTCTAACAACAACAGGAAGGGTTCTGATCTTGTCCAGAATCCAATCATGCCTAGGACATTAGTGTGGTGACCAATTTGCTTCATGAGATCAATTTCCTCTAGAAACTGTTCTTTGTCTTGTTCATTCGCTAATGCTATTGTATGAAGCATTAAATTATCGTCAGTGTCTACACTAAGAATGACAACTTAGTCTATTGCCGAAATAAAAGCCGGAAGGTACAAAAGTGGTTGAGCACGTAGAATAAAAAGGCTTCTCGAAACTTAAGCGGCCTTCACACGGCAAACTAAAGTTGGCAATCTCGTGTTGGCAATCTCGTGTTGGCAAACTCAAGTTGATGTGTGTGAACGGCACAAAAACAGTCGGCAAAGAAGTTGGCAAACTGTTGGCGACGAATAGAACTTGCCTCTATTCTCGCCAACTTTTTCGCCAACTTTTTCGTGTTGGTAAACTCGTATCTGACGTGTGAACGGTTGGCCAACATGTGTTGGTAATTTTCAACCACATTCTGTGCATCAAAACAACAGATGTCTAAAAATAGCGCGCTTTTATCCTCATTTCCCCTGAGAATGTTTCTTCGTATTTTTATTTGTCGCATTTGAGAAATTGGCGTTTTGATTCTGATTATCAAAATGAGGCAATAAACAAAACAAAATGTTAACTTGTACATTTATCGTCATGTAGCAGCACACGAATAAAACAACTGTATAAATACGTTGTCAAACTTGAAAGGAGAACATCTTACTACTAAGAACTTTCACAGCAATAATTCGTCCTTCTTTGAACTGCACACGTGTCCCTCTGATATTGCCGTCAAATACTTCCACTCCTGGTGAATCTCTCAGAACTGCTTTATGTACTTTACCAAATGCCCCACGGCCAAGTTCTTCCAGCAAAGTAACTTGCTCGGGCCAGACCTCCAAGTTCTGAAGAGGAGTAATGTCTGACTTGGACCTAAGTAGACGTTATGTTTAGTTCATTTAAATAAAATTTAGATAAAATTATTTTGCAATTCAAATATATCAACTTTTGAAATATGAAAAACGCGTAAGGGAACAGACAGAAACTACTACCTTTATTTCGCCACAATCTTAACTAATTTTATGAATTGTTCTAATAATCCATTTGTGCCTTTACCATCGTTAATGTTCATGGTGTGGCGTGGCGTGTCCAATGAAGTTTAAGTAAAAAGAACGCGGCTTCATTTGCCACACATTAATCCAATCATCCACTTACTCTGAGCAGAACTTTCAGCTAGCCATTGTGACGTCATTAACTGGCATCCGCATGGTTACTTTGCTAAGCACTTGCAGCACATAACCTTAAATTTCTACAATTACGCCTCAATTCTGAGAAAATGGTTTGTCTTGGAAAGTCCAAATTCTTCCCATATTCCCAAGTAACAGAAAATATAGGCAGGGAGATAAATAGTGAAATCGAAAGCTCTGTACGCCTTGTAAAAATGACATCGAGCTAAGCACATACCACTTATATTTTAGTTTAGTTTAGTTTGTCCTCTTAAAACTTTAAAAAAATTTCTGACCATTTTTTCTTCCTGCTAATTCTCTGTCGCTTCCTGTCTAACTTTCTTCTGTAGCAGAAAGTCGCAACGATAATCGCTAAGAGCACAGACATGCTTCCCAAAGAAATACCAATTATTTTTCCAGCTGAAGTTTCTGCAATTCGAGCAAAATAAACAAATCAGATGTAGTACTTACAGAGTGAAGGACTTGTTAGTTGGTTTGTGGTAGATTTGCACATAGTTAACATAGGGGACTGGTTATGCAGCCCGGCAAACATCAAAGGGGCAAACAAAGATGGCGAGATTTATGTTGGAAGGTCCCCGACAGTGCACAATCTTTTGTTTTGCCCTCCTACACTATGCATGAATTACGTAACCAACACGTTTCTATTGGTTAGTTTCTCAGAACAGAGTAAACAACTATTGTATTTTGTGCACCGTCAAGGCCAAAAAAGCGAACAAAAACATAAAACAAAGAACTTTGTCGAGTTTCATAATCATTCCCCTCCATTAACTATGATTTGCACTGATATATTTTTTGAAATATTCTAGAGACGCATAATTCTTCTTGAGGAGTATGGAAAAGATTTCCTCGTCGTAACAACACTATTGAATCCTGTAAATAGAACTAAAAGTTGAACCTTGTTGTGTGTAAGTAAAAGTACGGTCGGTGGGTGGATCATGTTCCATATTATGGCGTTAAATCCCCGCTAGAAATCAAGTTTTATTTTCAACATTCGAGTTTTTGTTTTAAAACGTGAAGTTTACAATTAAAATATGGGTTGTAAGAGCAAAATCCTATCTTTGCATTCAAAATCATATTCTGTTGTAATCACCATCATCTGTTTGTCTGCGAGTCCATCACTGATATTTTCAAGATATCGCTTGATACAATCTAATGGCTCATCCTCGGTGTAAGAACTCGTGACACTCACCAGTGACGTAAACAAAGATAACAAGAACAACATAATAGACCCTAACCCTGACAATAGGTACAAAACAGAAAAACTTCACAGGTTTTTACATCGAGGTAAACCCAATCTAACCGTACTACTACACCATCTATTTGTGATGGGTCTAACATGTTGTCTAAAATAGAAATAGATTTTAAAACAGTTCTGTGAAGAAATAAATAATCTTCTCGCCTCGCCGAGGCGTCCGCCATGTTCTACAAAAGAAACCGCAGCGTGCTGGATAGGGTACCAACACGCATGCTTGACGCAGTTGAGCTCTCCGAATCAGTGGAATATGAAGTTCGAACCAAAAGTTGAATGAGGCCTTTACGCAAATATCACATAAAATCGCCTAAATTTCTTTCCGGAAATTCTTTAAAAGAAATCTAAATGTTCCAAAAAATTATTTTCTAGATATCTCGAAAAATCTCGTATCTTTGTTTTAAAAAGAAGCCGATATTGAATCCCATGGGGGGCTCAAAAGTATGTCAGAGATTGTCTACACTTATATTAATGGAATAAAGCAACAACATAGATGCAAAGTTTCCGAAGTGGGAAACCGCTGAACTGGATTATTTTTAGCATAAAATGATAGAACTGAGTATTCTGTCGCTAGAACAGAGAGGAAAAGCTGAAAAAAAAAGGCTAAAACATTTTCTAAATATCCCAAAATTTTCATAATATCTTCAAATTTTCTAAAATTTTCTAAATATCTCGGAAAATTCTAAATATCTCAATAAATATCCGGATATTTATTTAAAGGCCTAATTATAAATTGAATTCCGAAAAGTTGTACGTTGTTTCAAGCGCGTCCTCGAGAGGACTGATCTCAAAGACAAACTGACGTTGAAGCGAAGAATTTAGTGTTGACAGCAAGGCTTGATTGTTCCAAAGAGACTTGAATCAGTGTTCAAATAAAGTGAGTTTTGAAGCAGAGACTTGGTTGCTGAAGTGGACAGCTGATTGTTGAAAAGAATGCTTCAATCTTGAATCTTTTTAAGCATCTTTGAATTTTGGTATGATTTTGAATGCAAAGAGAGGGTTTTACTTTAAAACAAAAACTTGAATGTTGAAGATAAAACTTGATACTTCGCGGGGATTTAACGCCATAACACATGGCGTGCTACTATAAAGCCGGGCGCAAGAAGGATAACACGTCATAACCGGCTAATTATTTAAGTCTTATCTGCTCTTGTGCACCTCGAACTACGAACCAGGGGCTAAAAGTGTTTTATAGTTTGTCATGTTTTACAGGGGCGCGTATAATACAGCAGACATTTATTTTGTATGGACACGTAACACGCACAAGACACAAGACCCGTGATTTCTCCATCATCATTTCAGAGTATGGGGTCAGTAATAAATGAGTTGCTTTTGCACAGTGAAAATAGCCACAAGAATTGTGGGGACTCAGTGATTCTCGCAGTAACAATGACTCCTTTTTAAGTCATGTTCAAAATAAAACTGAGTATGATATCTTTTCTAAAAACTAACTTGATACTGAACAACTTGACAACAAATTTACAAACCACCTGGAAGTACTGTAGGCGATTCTGTTTTTATCTGCTGACTTGTTGAAAATCTGCTTTCCCCCATCTCATTCCAAGCAGACACTGCAATTTCATATTGAATGTCACATTGTAGTGCCCATTGATGGTGAGTCACTGAGACTGTTGTTATGTCAATTTTACTCCAGGAATCTTTCTTTGCTCCGTCACCATAAATTTGTCTGTAGTAAATAGTGTACTTGGTCAGCGGACAACGAGGATCTTCATTGACTTTCCATGTAAGATTGACCACGCAGTTTGACTTCTCCAAGTTCGTAATGACAGGAGGTGATGGTTTGGCTGTGAAAACAACGGGTTTAAAAAATACAAAGTAAGGCTTCAACAAAAAGGGCAATCAGTGGTTTGTCAATGAAAACGAATAAACGAAAAGGAAGCTAGGTAAACAAGTGACCTAGAATTGAACTTAATTAAGAAAATACGAATTTTTGGTGAAGTTGCAACTGAAAAACTCTGAGATAACGTTAACTTTTAAATAAAAGAGGTTTAGCTCTTGTGAAAAACTGTGCTTAATTTAATTTATCCGTCACCAAAGACCAACTGAGGTCGTCTCATATAGTTCGTCCCGTCTCGAGATGTGGAACTAAAGGCGCATAATTCGTCTGCATAATACTTCTTTAGTATTAAAGAGCCAGATAAAGAGTTCTTGCCTACTTCAAGGGATATGATACGCTAATTTTTGGTGAACTGCGCTAATCGTTTGACGTTTCGAGAGACAAGCGTAAAAAAGAATCAGTAAATATTATTTTGCTAATGAGATGATAGCAAGACAAAAAAGCCTTTAAGCCTTTAAGCTTAGTTTTTGGAAACTAGTTCAGTTTAATTTCGGTGGAATCCGTTTTAACCTTATCTTTTTAGAACATTTATTTTTCCGTTTTTTGCTTCTTTGTATTTCCTTGGTGAACGTTCAACAGTTTGAACCTTTTCACACTAGTCTACCGTTTCAGTTCCACTGAGGCTTTCCTAAGATGGGTTGACATACTGCAGCTAGCTACGACTGTTACCTCCACCCGTTGTTACTTTCCACAATCTGCTGTCGTTGAGAGATGTCTCACCATTCGTGCTCCACGCTATAACTCCGATCTCGTAGTCCGTTTTGCAGATCAAACGATCGCGAAGAATGTACTGGGTTGTGTTGCTCGTCACCCGTACTGACGTCCATTCTGTGGAGGTAACTTCTTTGTAATAAACACTGTACGCGTGCACCAGACACTGTCCTGTTATGGGAGCAGTCCACTGTACCAATATACCAGAGTCATTCACTTGGTTCGCTGATTTGTTGACAACAGGGAAACCTGTTGGGTGATGTAGGTCATTGAGTTAAGACATAACCACGTTAAAATTGCTAAAGATACGTTACAAATAATAAGCGCCTCAAACCAGTTAGCTTTTACATCCAGTCGCTAGATTTGCTTCATCCTTTTCGTGGGAGGTGAAGGCATTCGTCGTATCACTCGTAAATCGGCTCTGAATGAGGAGGCGAGTAATCGCTTGCTTTCTCAATATATTCGAACGATACATTAACAAAGAATTGCAGCGAACACCTAAACGTAGAAACTAGACCTCGTTAACAACTGTGGTTTAACTAAAGAGGGTTGAAGATTATTTACTCGTACCGTGCTTGTACGTTGACGTTGATACTAAAGACTATGATTCCTCAGCTGATTAGGGTCTGTCGGATTATGATCGAAAAATGCTTTCGGGTATCACCCATGAAACAACGGTATTACGCTCAAATTATCAGTGCTCGACTGGAGGTGTTATGCTCAAATTGTGCCGGACTAAATTGACACTTGCACCCCACCCCCCATAGACTCGTACCTATAAATAAACATTCCTAGTCCTTCAATTTTGAAAGACTAGGAACTTTTTATGAGCAAGTGCCAATAATGCAAATCCACGAACTATATGCAAGCTTATAAGCCTGACATTAAGAGGTAATCAGGCCTTCGATTATACCAAAATGCACTGGGTACGAGTCAAAGGTATCAAGTTCCAATAATATTCCCATTTTCATCAACTTTGGACATTCTAGAGCGCTAGTTGCTAGCTAGCAAAATTCGTATACACTTCTCACAGTTTCAGAGCCAACGGCATTATGCTGCAAAAATATTAGTATTATGCCGGCATTATGATTGATGCTCCAGATATATTTAACAATTAGACCCGTAGCCCGAAAGGGTTACGGGTCAATAGCCCATGAGGCGAAGCCGAATGGGCTATTGACCCGTGGCCCTTGAGGGCGAAGGGTCTAATTGTTTTAGTATCACCCAACTAGTCGGACAGAAAAGGCAGTAATAAAGTTAGCGAATGCAAGTTGAAGAAATATTTATTTGGGGGAAAAAACGAAAGAAAAACCGGCGAATTTCGCTTCTCGATGACTATTACTATTAGACCACTAGTAGCGTAGCCAATCAAAATGCAGGATTTGCATTAGACCACTAGTTGGGTGATACTAAATAGTATTATGCTCAAAATTTTGCTGGCATAATCCGACAGACCCTACAGCTGATTATCAAATTTTGAAATCTTTTGAAATCCATCTAGTAAGTCCAGGGCTTGACGCCAGTAAACTGCGCAGCATCAGAAATGTCGGCCGATTTATACAACAACAAAGATGGTCACTCTAAAATCGGGATGAAATCTTCACAAACATGCATGATTCACTTTTATTAGCGGCAATTTGATTGGTTGTTTACAGTAGCTCCAATCTGACTGATTTAATATACAAACATTTTCGATATTTGTATACTCAAAATGACTACAAAGTGTAATCGACAAATTCAGAAAAACCTAAACCTGATATAGTTTAGTAGTTCAGTTGGTGTGAATGGGGTATAAAACTGTCCTCGCAACTTCAAATAATTAGTAATAAAAAATCAATTTTGAAGCCATGACAGCTAATGATGACGTCGTCCGCGGATTTAGGCCGCGTTTACACGGGTCCGGACAAATTTTTGCACGAACAAAAGTTTGCACGGTTCCACCTTGCATTCACGCGAGACCGGAGGAACTGGACGAATTTTTGAACAGCTAAGTGATCTGACCACCACTAGCTAGGAGCTAGGCTAGGAGAATACTCCGGCCCACGCCACCTTCCCCTCTCCCTCACGCATGCACGTGACAACACAGAACATTCAAGCAAACTTAAACAACTGAACAAACACAGTTAATAACAAAATTATTTCGCACTCAAATAGCCAAGTCTAACTAAGTGGAGGTGTTAGTACAAGACACCTTCCTTCCTCCCTGCTTTTGACAACTGGCCTCCAGCAAGCCACCAGCAGATAGATTATTCACCCGACCCAGCCTTGACGAGCCCCCACTGGGTTTAGAGTCGCCAGCTGGGCCTGGATTCGGTCTGCGCTCGAACCCAGGCGAAACCCTGGCGGGCATGTTTTTGCGGATATGGTAAGATGTAAAAGGACACCAATCGAAATGAACAAATAATAGGTCTTATTCTATGACTAAATATTCCACCTTGAAACTCACCTCTAAGTGAATCGATATAATCATCAGATATTGCTGACTTCAGCAGATAAAAATCCATTACTGATCCGAGTAACTGATATTTATTGCTGAGCCGAAAAGGAGGCATGTTACCAATGGTGCAGTTAGGTACACCAAACTTACTAAAAAAGTCTATGCCTTGCCATATTGATGCATAGTCTTGTTTCTTGCCGTCCATGTACAGAGTTAATTCTCTCTCCTCTTCAAGAAAAGTTAAAGCAAAGTGTGTCCACGTTTTCAGTCTGATTTCGTCAATGCTCCTCAATAGTTCAATAACTTCATCCCCGCCGTGGAGTACTGTCACAAGAAAATGTTGGTCTTTTGCTGATAGGTAGAAACCTTTTGACTCACCTTTCCTTTGACTCAGTTCTGCATATATTGTTGGAAACTGACCCTTTGTAGTTAGCTGTAAATACAGCCACATTGAAACTGTAAAGCTTGTGCCTATGACGTCTAAGCAAGGAGTTTTGACGTATGATATCGACGTATTGAAAGTCAGTGACTTGCTTTCAGAGCATCGACCAATGCTAACGTCTGATGCATTGTTGTAACTGAAAATCAATTTTAAAAAAATACGTTTTGTTTGTGCTGTGAACATTGGCTACCTGAGAGGGCGGGATGGTGCTATCTTGCCCGCTCGAGATTACACGCTGTGTCCCTCGGAGTTCTTTTCGTGCGTGTTTCGTCTCTTTCCATAAACACGGTAAAAACGAAGTTGGCCAAAATCCAGCCATCTTGACCTCACGCGCTGTCGATACACAGGCGACTTGACCCGAACACTACCTCAGCAGTAAAAATAAATGTACTGTTATTTACCTGTGCTCTTGTGTCATTTTTAGTCATTGAAGGGATTTGAATGAAGCGAAGGCGGTTTACATTTCTAACATTATCTTGACTGCCGCTTTGTAAATGTGACGCTAACAATAAATTCTATGTTAATTAAAGCTCAAAAAATAAACGTAAACCCATCTCACTTGTTTTGCATTGTCGTTTCTGCCGCTCAAAATGGCCAATTTGAGCGATTTGGGGGCTTTTGCGTTGACTGCTACTACGCCGAATTTCGCAATCCTGCAGCAACAACAGAACCGAGCAATTCCGATGTTGTTTTCTGGTGAGCCGGCATATATTTTTAATTTTTCTATTTCGTTTTTTCCTCGGTTGTTTTCCGAATTTTCCAGTCAGAAAATCTAGTTTAAATATAGTTTAAACAGTGATGTTTGGGCCGATTAGCGGCCGAATGAATGAATTGGGAACTGGTATTGATTAGGTCACGTGACTCAGTAGCACATGGTTTTGATGTAAGAGTGGTTTCGTGTCGGGGACCTTGAATGTTATGTTCATTTAATTGTTGAGGTTTTTGTACTCTCTCTACCCGTTGATCGCTCAGAAATACGTAAGTACATGTATCTGATTTACAACTTTTTTTATTTAGTTTTCCTTTGTTCAGTTTTTACCGTGGGCATAGTTCAAGTCGAGACAACTCAAATGTCACTAATGGTGGAAACGTTTCTGCTTCTGTTTCTGTTGGTTTCCGAGGGGCACCAACATGCCATGCTTCGCCATAGAAAGCTCTATAAATTTAGGTGAAACTGTTTGCCGAATAACGCGGCAATGAAAAACCGCACATACCTAAATCTCGGCGATGTTTTTTGTCTGTCAATTATCTATCATATATCTGATTCTTGACTTAGTTTATTGAATGGTTACGATTTTTATTTTCGATGCAAACCACCAATTAGGCGCCAAAATAAAACTGGGCTCATCTTAGTTTCGTCACTTGTCTGTTTTCTCCTTTTCTCGCCCGGAGAGAGTTAATTGAATAGTTAACAACGATAATGGGCACTTGAGACGTAGCGTCATAAATTACAAGCGACAGATCATATTCCAAATGTGATCCGCCTTCGCGTCATTCAAATCCCTTTCAAACGACCGGAAAAGGACACAGAAACACAGCCAAATAGGAAATAGCAGTGCAGTTATATTTTTACTGCTGATGTAGAGTTCGCGTCGCTGTGCTCAATACCCTGTATATACGTTACGACTGCCAGGTGATCTACCGCAAATAATTAACCAATCACCTTCAAGGAGAATTCTTTTTTTTTTAAAGCCGCACAGAATTCTTTGCGCGCCTAGTTGAGCTTGCTCTGACCATCGACACATCGATCGCGCTGTGAGGATTAACATGGCAGTTTTCAGTCATAGTGCTTTGGTTGTGAGTGGAATTATAACTTTATACCGAGTATTCTTTAAGATGTTTAAACTTGTAAAAAGTTCAGTACACGATTATCTAGACCACCAAACGGTTGGGTAGCTGGCTTGTGGGCCTTCTGCATGCATATTCTCTCCCGCAAGAGGTGCGCTTGCGGACCACTAAAATCTTCTAAGGTCTTGTTTTCACTGTAAACAGGGATAAATTGCTTTAGGCTTTAAAACAGAAGGAAAAATACAACAGTTCAATGTTTAGGTGGCCTCAGTATGGAGGATCAATGAGTAGTTTCTAGATAGTTTCTGGTGAAGAAGGTTTTCTTCCTACAACAATGCCGCGAAACCATGAAGATCAGGAGCCCTTATGGCTTTTAAGTAAGTTTTGACGACAGTCGCAGATTTAAAGCAGCTTTTCGGACTTAAAACAATTAAAATACGACTGATCTCAAAATACTTGGCTTGTTTTATCGTCTTTTTGATTTACGACTTTCATCTTCCTTTCGCAGCGCCATAATACACTCCTCGTCGCGCGGCGAAGAAATTACTCGATTTCTTGTTTTCAGACTGATTTTTACTTGAATTCTTCGCTTTCATTTTTTGTTGTTTTTTTTTTCAAATGTTAGCCGTCATAGTACAAGAATGAAATACTGTTGTATTTGTTTCGTTTTTGTTCTCCAGAGTCAATAATTAACTCATCATGTGTTTTCGCAAAGCCAATGATTTTCTCAGCTTCTGTAGGACATTTTGTGGCGCAGTAAAGAAATAATATTGTCTTGTTTCCTCATCAGTTTTACACATCGGGTTGGGTTCTCTTCATTAATATTCTTTTTAGTATTTTGACCTTTCATTTATTCAACTTTAAATAAACGATGACTTGAAACCTGATGTTGTGTTTGTAATTGAGTTGGAGAGCGTTTGATCGATTGGACAACCGAACTAGTGCTGTGGCCGACTTGCGGTAAAAATAAAATTAATGACTAAATGAAAGCAAACTAGAGATCGATGGAATGCAGTAACTTTATTACTGTATAAAAGGTACCATTAACAGCAAATTAACGTAAAACACCAAGTGATTTTCAACCTTACAATACGATG
>JAHPZR010052802.1:30000-46850 GCA_019787425.1 Platygyra sinensis
AATTATGATAATCACTCCCTGTTCCGTGATGTTCCATGTTCAGGGTTTTATCGACAGCCGTTTTGTCACCGCCCTGAGCAAAAACAAAAGGTTGGTATTTCTTTATAACACGACATAGCAATTCCAAGCATTATCCACTTACCAAGTTCTAAATCACCAAAAACAGTAGCACAGCTCTGTGAAATAAAAATAATTATCGTGAATTGAAATGGTGAAAACAGCAAAACAACGCAATTTTTTCAAGGTGAACCTTTGAGTTAACGTCCCCTAGTCTTAGTCTTACAGCAAATTCTCCATAAATTTAAATCTCCCGTCAAGAGTCTTATATGAAGTACGTGAACTCATAATATGCATCAAATCTAAATAGAAAGTACCGTGAAAGAGGGAAATATTCATCTTTATACATGAAGTACGCTTTAAATTTCCAAAAACCATATAAATAAATCAACAAACAATTCAAAAATATACGTACTTATAGGGGATAGGACAGGCAATTTTAAGAAATTTTAGCACTAACCAACCGATCAGCACCATAACATAAAACGGTTTAGAACTGGAGAAGATCGTTAACTCGGAAAAAAAAATACAGAAAGGCCCGAAAGAGGCATGGATGAGCAAAACTAAAGAAAATTAACACAGACTGCCTTCGAGAAACCGTCGAAAACATCGGGCCAATTTTTTCCAAGTTTATCACACTTTGTATAAAGTTTCATCCATCATGAATACGGTCGGAACTGAATTATCCTTGATTGTTACGTGGCTATGATTTTGCAATATAAGACTGTTGCTCTGTCAGTTTGAAGTTTAGAGCTCATATTTACCGGATATAAACAAAATTACCATAAGTAGCGTGAACCTTTAAAAGGAATATTTTGATAACCAATGTCATTTTCGAAATAATGAATTATAAATAAAAAAAACAGCCGATACTTCACTCAATATATCAATTCTTCAGTCTCCAAAACCGGCGAAAATACTAAGTCAATGCGAGTTTGGTTACGTATTATTATGAAATTTAAATACCGACGTGATAATTATATTTTGGCATAGACGTCGCTCTCCGTGAGCAATAAAATACAAGATACAAAAACCCTCGACATGTCACGCAGACAAGTTGTATAAGTTTGATGAAAAACGAACAACAAAACCAAAGTGTGTTGCTTGAATTAGACCCGAGCTCTATTTTTCGCAACAAATTTCTTCAACCCACAACAAACATTTTTATTACGCGAAAAGTTGATCACGCAAAGTGAAAAACGGGAAACATCGACCCAAAACTTGCAACGAAATAGGAGACACAAAATCCCTCAACTTGTAGCGGAAGTTTGGGGTTTTTGGGTCACCTGTATCGCCGCTTTTAGTGTCGTAATGAATAACAGACGAAAATAAGAAAGGCTGATTAAACAGTATGGAAATATATTTTCCTGTTTAATCAGCTTTGCTTATTTTCGTTTGTTATTCAGTCAACTTTTAACTGTCTAGATCTTCTACAGTGAGAGGATCCGGTACTTCTATTTCGTAACGGTGGTCCTTACAGAAATTAAAGTGTGTTGTAAGAACGGATCTGATGTAACGGACACTGAAATCGTCAGTAGATGGTGGATAGAGCACAATAGTCAAGATATCACTGCAGTCATTGGAATAGAAAAAGAATCATATGATGCAACGACACTTCACTCAGTTTTAATAAACTAGCTTGTGCTACTTTGCTGCTTAGAGGAGTGTGTAAAATGATTCGCTCTTCTGAGAACGTCATTTAAACCACATTGGCAAAAGAATACCGCATTTGAGTCAATTCGTCATATCATGTTAGATCAGTCAATTCGTCATATCATGTTAGATCAGTCAATTCGTCATATCATGTTAGATCAGTCAATTCGTCATATCATGTTATATCGAGCGTCCAAAGCAAACTGACTGTGCTTACCACAAGTATAATCCACATTAACATGTTCTTATCACCGCCACCTGCAAGTAAAACATGTTCTTATCACCACCACCTGCAAGTAAAATATCACTTTACCTATTGAGTCAGAACAGTTTATAAAATGGTCGGGGTAGACGGTTTCCAAAATTTTAACCTCGTTAATTCTAATATTCCTCAGTTTCCTGTAATAGTAACGCGATTGTCGCATGATTTTTTTTTCCAATCTTGAAAATAAATTAACCGAGCCTTGAACGAAATTTGACTAGTTTTAATAAAAATCACACAATTGCATGCGACATAAGAAGCGACGGAGCTTTTTTCTCAAAACTAAGAACTTCCCTTGAAGTCTCATTATAAGTTAATCGCGGTTTTATAGGCATCAGTGATATTGATCCCTGCATGCTAAAACCCATCTGGATATCAACAATTTCGGTGTATTATGTCTTACTGCTTCCTGTTTTGGCATTGCATTTTGATCTGATTCCAACTACAATTTATAACTTTGTTTGTTTTCAAGCTTTTAAAGGCTCGATCAACCCTTGTTTGAACAATTTAAGCAATAATGGTCCTGTTATGCGAATATCGTCGAAGTAAAATTCCCTTATCATATTGTTTTAATTTTTCCTCGTTGTCCAAATTGTGCAAATAGCAAAACTGTGAACATGTTATACCAATACAATAAACTGATTGTAGACGAAGAACGCGAGGTGCCAGATCTTAGCAGATCAGCTGGATTTAACGATCTGTTCATAGCCTGTGGAGCCAGTCCTTAATCTAATATATAATATTATAAAGAAGAAAACGGCAGTAAAACAAAAACAAAAACGTTAGATCATGAATAGCAGCATTTGCAGCATAGCTCTCTGCTTGTTGTCTTTGTGGAAACACAACGTACGTAGGGGCCTCAAGCTTGCGCTGCCACACTGTTATCGTGACTTAGAGATGTGGGAAGAGTATGTCCTGGCAGTCCGCCAAATTTAAGTGTAAAGAAGTATTAAAGCTGAGCTAACGAGTTGTGTCCCTTGCTTAGTTTCTCACAAATGAATGGCGGCTTAACTCAAAGGGAGATGGATTTCAGTTGCTTAACTAGGGCCAAGGTATTACTCTTGTAGGAAATTTTTGGAATCCCATATGACAACAATATTGTCGATGGAGGTTATGACATCTGGGAGAATTGCGACTGAAAAAGAAAAGTATATATTCTAGTTGTCATAGACGTGGAGTGGTTTCGCACATTCATACCTTCCCATGTATAACAAGTCTTCACTAAACTCTTGACGGAAGCTATCACCAGGAAACAACGTTGCACTAAACGCCAAAGTAGTCGTTCCAACACCTTCACCACGTCATTACATTTACTTACAGGTTATGATCCACTCACTGAAATTGAGTTTGGAACACTAATATGCTGAAGCATTCGTAGAAAAAAGAAAGAGAGGCGAAATATTCACGTTACGACTGGAAATGCTCGGTGTCTTTAATTCTCTTCGGGCAGTCGTAGTCCGCAGTTTTAATTCTCGACCCTAGAGGCCGCGCTCCTTTTGGTCAGCACCGCGATTCTTGGTACTGACCAAAAGGAGCGAGGGCTCTGAGGACGAAAATAGCCTGAGACGTGTGCAAGCTATCACGTTGGCTCATTTGCTTTCATTCTATTACGTCAACAGTCAACATCCTAGGCCTCTTCCTGCGCGTAGCCAAATTTTTCCGAAAAACCAATTATTCGGCCGCAAGAGAATAAATTATCAGGGAAGTAAGGGGAGCACTTGAAAACGACCGAGTTAGGGCGACCCACCTGTCTTTATCAGGTTTAATACCGAAGATAACAACCGCCTTTTTGAAAGACTCACTGATGAAAAGGTACGACAGATCAGAGTTTCATCATACATATTCTTGTTCTTCGGCCATTTCAGCTTTAGAAGCAAAAAAAAAACAAACGGCGATTACAAACATCCATAGACAACGCATGGTCTAATAAAAATTTTATGTTTTACTTGACGTTTCGTATGCTACAACATACATCTTCAAAACAACTATCACTGGCCTCTACACCAAGTGGGACTCTTTCACTCCTAAAAAGTATAAAATCAACCTAATCGGCACCCTAACTTATCGCTATTTACGCATTTGCTCGAGTTCCTCCTTATTATAGTTGGCACTTTTTTGAGACGTGCTTTGTTAAAACATTAATCATGTTTTGAACAGACAATGAACCTATCACCACTGTTCCAAAGTGAGATATATTCAGTTGTCTTACCTTTTTTAGGTTCCCAAAGTGAAGTTCTTGTGCGACGTGTTAAATCTTGTGTTAGTTAATTTTACGGTTTTGTCAATGTTAGGGTTACTTTTAATAATACATGCAGGGTTATGTCTTTCTTTCCATACAAAAACCGTTTTAGCCGCTCTCAAAGATCGAAAGTAATGTACAAGGCAGTTGTTGGGACTGCGATTCTTTCTACGTCAGTAAAACTAAAGGCCATGTTACACGAAGCAATTTTTCTTCCAACGTGCAACGCAACAAACGTTGCGTGACAAGTTGCAAGAAAAAAATTCACGTGTAACACCCCATTTTGCAACTGCAATTGTTGCGTTGCGAGTTGCAAGAAAAGTAGAACGACCCTCTACTTTTCGCAACGTTGCGAGACAAGTTGCTTGCGTGTAACATCCCCTCTGCAACTTGTGACGCAATTTTCTCAGAATGGGCCAATCAGAGCTCATCTTTCGCTCGCGGGAGATTTCAAGATGGCGGCAGTCGTAAACAATGAAAAGAAGTTAAGTGATAACGAAAAAATTGAACTGCTAAAAGATTACAAAACATTACCCCTGCTATGGAATCAAACGAAAAATTGCCAAAGAAAACTGACAAGACCAACGCAGCTAACGACCTGGCTGAGAACCACGGTTTAACCGACGAAGGACTTCAGCGAGTTGTACATTCCTTTAGGACATCGATGACTCGGGAAGTCAAGAAGAAACAAGAGCATGCTGGCTATGTCTTCAACTGGAAGTTCTACGAACACATGTAATTTCTTGAAGATGAAATAATCAAGAGTTTGCAGTCGGAAAAAAATTCCTGGACCGAAGACGAAACGTATCGCTGATTGAGTTTTACAGGGAAAACCCTTGCCTTTGGAAGCACTGCACTGAGTGCCAAGTACAGGGCTAGAAACGCCGAGAACTTGGCAATGGAGAAGCTGAAGGATATGTTAAAAAGGTTCACGGAAGAAGAGATAAAGGCTCACTGGCATGCAGTCAAAACCGTGTTTGACCGCGAAGAGAAGCGCGAGAAAGGTGAGCAAAAAGTCAGGGGTAGGAACGACCGAGGTGTACAGCTCCGATTGGAAATACTATAAACTTCTCATGTTTGTTAAAGATTGCGCTGAAGTGGACGACTCTACGTCAGCCTTGTCTATCATCCAGTCAGGTACATATATTACCTGTAATAAATTTTTGAACAGATTTTACCTCACCGATTTTAATTACCAAGGCAGTGAGGCCTGGGTTTAGGTTTCGGTTTTCCTTTTTTTTCCTTCGTTCAGTCACAAATCGCCGTTTGGTCTCTAGAGCGCATGCGTCACTTGTGCAAGCGTACGGCACATGGAATTTAAAGAAGTTGTCGGGGCGTGAAAAGCTAGCCGCGGATTCCATGATTTTTAGGGCGACGAAGTCACATACAATCGAACACACAGTTCGCGGTAGACCAACACTAAAGGTCGTTAAGCGTTTTCGGAACAGATCCATCTGGGCAAGATTTCCGTCTAACCCCATACATTTATTATGCATACAGTTCTTCGTTTTACTGGACAATTTGAGTGAATTTATCAAGAATCATGTTATACTACAGCAGCTATCAACCGGGGCTACCGACTGTTCGACTTGATAAAAACATCTTCAAAAGTGTCATCATATTTTCAGACATGATCGTGAACCAAGTAGGATTCCAGTACGAACTCATAACGTCTGAGCAACAAGAGCAGAAAGGTTAGAGAATTTGTTTCTGTTGTTTGCGAATCAGACGAACGTATCTGTTCGAGCACACCTAAGTAAAATGCTCTGAGAAACTTCGTAAAGTATAATAAAGCTAAAATTTCGAACTAGATGATATTCTCTCGTTATTTTCTTAAAACAGAGTGATGTGTCTTCTTAAGGATGAAACCCATGTAGCGAATTATTTTACATTTTTAAAAGTAAGAAACTAATGTATGTTCACCGCAGCAAAACAATTCTTTTATTGTACCGTCACGCAATCCTGATGCATTAAAAAACATAGGCATGCAAGGCAGGCAAGAGTTATTTTTTTGTGAATAACAAGTCCCTGGAGGTAGTGAATAATGCTTGTCAGTCGATGGTGTTACCAGTTTGGTCCGTTAAAAGTGATTGGTCAGTTAAGCCTTCATGGTATTGGCTGCAAGACTCGTGTTAAGTTTGCCATCGGTCATTGGTCGGTTTCGATCCATCTATTGTTAGTTGTTAGAAGTCCGTTTGTCGGTTTTGTTTTCGTCTTGGATAAGTCGTTTGTAAGGCACCTGTACTTGTTGATATCTGTTAAGTGGCTTTTGTTGTAAGTTAGTGTTCCAGCTTTTCAGAGTCGGTCGTTGAATAGTTGGTACGGTAAGTTCTCGCTGAAACACCTTTTATAATTTGAAGTGGTTTTTGACGCCAAATGTGGAAACAGAATAAGAACGTGCTGTTCCGTGACTCGACTTATCTGATAATTAGATTAGTTTTTGTTTATCCGTGAAATGATAATTAGTGTTTTGAAAAAATCTTTCTTCTTCCATTTTGTCTTATATATTTATCTCCAGCAGTGTAGAAAGCACATCGCGCTTAAGTTTTGGAGAAAACAAGGGGATCATGTAGTATAACTTTACGGGAAAAACAAAAGTATCATGTTACAAACCTTCCCGTGAAAAGTAAGATTGTCACGTTTTTACTAGTCAACGTATAATTGAATTTACTCCCTTGTGAAAAACGGAAGTATCAAGTTACCATTTCTAACTAAAAATAGCAAACATCTCGGGGAAACAAGTGCTCACGATTCATCACCTCTATTAAATTGAATTTACTCCCTTGTGAAAAACAAGGGTGTCAAATCACCCTTTGTAACTAAAAATAAAAATATCTCGTTACATTTGCATACAAGAACAAAACAGTTGTCACTTCCACTTATCTTGTAAACGATAAAACTGTTTCAAATCTAAATAGTCTCGTCTCCTCTAAAATATGTCCTTTGAACTAGAAGCGACGACCCGTGACCTCCAATTGAATTTACTCGTTGTGAAAAACCAAAAGTATCAAGTTACCCTTTGTAACCTAAAATAAAATATGTCTTCCCATTTGTTTACTACTGACTCATGAACTACTTCAAAACGCAAAATTCATCTCGTTCATAAATAGCCACTATTACACTGAAACAACCCAAGGTATATTATGTAACTGTAACAATCCCCTTCAAACCGGACTAAAAATCACAAGCCGGCAACATACAAGTCAGTCTTTATTATTCGATCACCAAAGTCCTTATACTTAAAACAATCATAGAACGCCCAAGACTTCATACACCTCAAGGCGCGATTTATTATGTAACCTTATTATATAAACACCAGTGAAATACCACGTGAGCTTTCACGCGAAAACTTCATATCTTCACACGTGAAGATAATATGTTATCTTCACGCGTGAAGAGATCACCTTCGTTATGGTTACATAATAAATCGCGCCTTTTTCACAGGAGTTTATCCGGTGTTTATATAATAAACAGAATATTACATGCCCGCTTGTCGATATGAATTTTATCTTCTCGTGTTCGACTCGATATCTCACGAGTGAGCTGCGCTCACTCGTGAGATATCGAGTTGTGAACACTCGAAGATAAAATTCATATCCACGCGCGGTCATGTAATATCCTCTATTTCTAGCATAGAAACCACATCAACATTAGTAGTAGAGCGGCTAACACACATTTAATTCAAAACCTTTTTGTAATGGGAAAAGCTCACCCTTCATCGCATGCTCGCAGTTATATTCCAAGCACTATGTTTCTTTGACTGATTATCCAACTGCTAATGACTATATATCAAACCCTCCCACAAAATCCTCAGTCTAACCCACAGAAAATGTTGAGGTAAACCCAATATATGAATACTTCCTCCTCTTTTACAGAAGAATAAATATGGACGTTCTTAACTGTATCGGGATCAAATCTTCTCACATGCCATTTACCTTTACAACAGAAACTTTGATTGGTGTGACATACATACATCTCCCACTGATCCACTGAGAGGTATTTTTTTTACAAAAAAATAACTAAAAAATTATTCGAAAACCATTCGGTGGATAAAATCAAGAAATTCTTTTGTTATAGGAGATTATTTAAGATTATACTAGGCGACTGATTATCTGTGCTGAGCAAGCAAGCATTTACATAAGCAGTCTGGTCGTTACATAATCAGTCTGGTCGTTGCGCATTTTGTCTTGTGTTAGTTTTGGCAATGTTTTGGCAGTCTTTGCCGCTCTTCTTTTCCCAGCGGAATCCGGGGAGAATCCAAGACTATTCTGAGCTCGAGTATCGAGATGGTCGGAGTTCGCTCCGGAGTAGGGGGCAATGAGGTCATATCGACAAAGGTTGTTTCATGATCAAGTCGAAGGTGTAAATGTCTCTGACCAGGCGTATATTTGATGGTTGGCCCGGAGGTCAGCAGCACAGCAAATATGAATTAATTTTAATCGAGGTGTCTATCGAGAAACTTGCTTCATTTAATTTTTCGGTTATTGTGGTACACTAACCTTAATTTTATTTTTGAGGAATAATCTCGTCCGTTAACAAAATTGGTATGGTAATGATGTTATTGTTCCACAAGAGCTTACTCCATCAATAGCAAAGTACTTGTCTGATTGTCTCCTTCACGGCTTGTCTCACTTCGTCGATCTTCCAACAGTAACTGAAAGAGTCGGGTTTAATGACGAGTTCAAGAAACCTAAAGTAGATCAATAAGAGAAACCGAAAGAAACAGAAGAAGATGGCTCAGCATGAATAACCAAAATTGCCAATATTAAATATGGCAGATAGCAAACGACTAGCATGAATAGCAACCACAGTGCACTAGACACGGCCTTTCTGTATCTTGCTATGCTTAGCTGATTTGTTTGGTCCGGTTGTTGAACATGGTCTTGCACCTGATTTGATGATGACAGAGGGTGAACAAAATCTTCGTGTAAGAAAAGACCGAGATTACTAGACATAATGAAACAACTATAATGTCATACCATGAGCCTATAAGGGAATCCAAAAAGAGCCTTAGCGTTGAAAAGGTAGTAAACATAAGGCAAAAGGTTATAAGTATCAAGCAAACTCGCTTCAAAGTTACAACCTGTTTGTATCTCAGCCCCAACAACAAGGCGAGAAGTCTGTCCACGCTTATTGTAGTCAAGGGTGAGCAAAGACACTGCGCATAAGAGATAGCTTGCAATAGAAACTGCGACTGCTACGTAGCGACAAATATTCCAAAGTTCATTCACCACAGTCAGCAACAAGGTCACGTACAGAGGCTCCTCAATAAGACCAACACAGAGATCTGTTGTTGCCAGGCAACGAAGCAAGCGTTTGGACGGCGGATGAAGGATTATAACATTTCCAAGAAATACCACAATGGACAGAAAAGAGTTTAAAACTGAGATAAACGTCAGTTGGTGTGTTCCAGCAACCAGTAAATCCCACGAGCAGTGCAATTGTTGAATGAAAAAAGTGTTCTGCTTTTTACCTCTAGAAACGTTTGCTGTAGCCACCACTCTGCAACATAACTTTCGATCAGTGCTGCTGTTGTTACTCAAGCTATACTTTTAATTAATTTGTCATACACTTTGTCACCATGAATAATTGATTTAAAAAAATAATAATAATTAACCTCCCCCCCCCAGCAGATGGTTTGTCTTCCAATGACTGGCTTCTTCCAAACTAAGGAGTATTACATAGACAGAAATTACGAAACCGTAACCCCCTGCGAAGCGTGACGAAACACTGCCATGTGCTCTGTTCTTATTTATAGGAAAATGTATGGAAGTGATCGTTCAATCGATCACTGAAGAGATTAAAGTGGTTGAATTTCACAGTCCCAATCCAAAGTTCTTTCGTTGTGGCAATACCTTTAATTTGGAAGTGGTTTCGTTGCCGAACATAAAATAATTCTTGCGGCTTTTGCTTTTGAACAATCACACAATAAACTACGAGGATCCGCCATACTAACCTTTTAATTTCATGTAAACCATTGACTCTTTTTCAAAGTTTCTTGAGCTTGCTAATGAATGGAATCATCCATCCCAATGTGGAACTTCAAGACCACATGTAGTGCTTTCAATGTCCATAATATTTGGCTCTCTTCGAGTTGAATATCTTGCGGCTTTTTCCACTTAAGGGGGGAGAAACTTAACTACAAGCTAAGTCTGTTGCTAAGGAAATCTCAAAACCTCCTTTTTTTGGCTCCTGAAGTCCAGTGGGCATCAAAGTTCACCGTGTTTGTTCGATTCACGTTTCCTTTAAATGTTTCGAACCACGCCCATATTTGGTATGTCACGTGACCACAATAGAAAACGTCTAAAAACTTGGACTGAGTAGATCGTTTTCGAAATATAACAATACATTTTGTTAAAACACGGCATTATCTACAACTTGTAGTATGCGTTTGAGGAAATGTACAATATTTCGAAAATTATAGATCTTTAAGAGGCTATAAAAGGACATATTTTATTTCCTCCAAAAATGGCCTTTGTCACTAATTTATGCATATTAAATGAGATGTCTTTGATTTAGTATTTCTACAACAAGAAAGGCCATGTGAAAATAAAATCCACTGGATCATGTTCTACTATTATTAGTCTCAAAGCACAGATATTCATTTAAACCAGACATTTAATTTCTCTCCGCGGCTCCATCTTAAGTAAGGTGCATATTTTGTACTGTTGTGAATAACCTTCAATTAATGGCAAATATCTACACTGGGCAACAGCAAATACTCATTATTCTAATATGGATAGTGAAAGCAATCAATAAAGTTCTCAAAAAAGCTATAAAATGTTTGGGGGTCTCAACATTTTTTCTGTGCTGGCATACTGCTCACATAGGACTTCACGATTTTTGGCCATTTAATGAACATTGACTAAAACACGGAAGTTATTTTTGTGTTACCCTAACTCAGAGAAAATGGCAAGTTAGGAAGGGTTCCATTTTGAATAGCCGTTTAGTCTTCTCTTCTTTCGTTCCGTATATATTTTGGTTAAAGAGGAGCAGAAAATCGCGTTTAGATTTCCGCCATCTTGGATGTTTTTTGAGCCGCGTTGTATTGACCAGCAGTTGCCTGTGACGTCATGTCGTCAAAGTTTTGATGTCTTCTTCGCTGTGGCGCTTTGTTTTCGTACGTTCGTGTACAACTTTAGGATTTTTAAGGCGCTTATTTCCTAACAACTGTCTAGTCTAGTTAAACTTAAATCCTACTTTAATATAGTAAACTGCTGTGTTCCTGGATGTGTTTATTATTCAGCCAAAAGTAACAACATTAGTTATCATAAGTTGTCGCGAGATACTCAGCGGCGGAAAGCATGGCTGGAACGGATAAGAAGGACTAATATGCCTCCACTTGGGAACTGCTATGTTTGTAGCGAGCACTTTTCAGCAGAAAGTTTTGAAGTCAATTCACGTGCTCAGATCACTGGAGAAAAGCGCAAACGGAGGTTGAAGGAGGATGCCATACCATCCGAGTTCTGCTTTCGTCCGCCGGTGAAGAGGCCGAGGCTGCCTAGCGAAAATCGTCTCCGACGTCGAAACCATGATGAATTTAGTGTCTTTTGTTTATCGCTCTTCTTCATGAATAGGTATTTCAATCTTTCAGTATAAAGTCAAGCATTCGAATGCGACTTACCACTACTAAATTGCTACCATCTTAAGCTATCTTGTAAACTCGTTTTAAGCTCAGAATTAAGATTAAGTTATAGCAAGGTAGCCTCCGCAGTTCTTCAAGACATGTAGAATTTTAAATCATCGCTATATGTACATCTTGTTTCAACATTTTCACCAAATTATTAATCAAATTGCCGAAATTAAGTTACAGGTAAGCTCATTATGAAATCGTTTCCCACGTACACCCGAAATGTGAATTTCATTCAAATAACAGCGTGTTGTATCCGAGTGTGTGGTATGCATCACAAGCATTTAATACTCACCAGGGAATCCCCTTCGCTCTACTACAGGCAGTTAAACAACTGTTGAAACCTGACAACGGTCAGAGTACTTATGCCCAAAGTACACTGACTAGTGCACGAGAGTCTAAAAAGTGTCGATCATTGTCTGACGCAGCAACCCAATGCTGTTTTGATCCCATTATACTCGTAAGTGTTGCAACTCAAACTGATGATATACCTACTACAGTGGCTTCCGATAATTCAAGTAACGGCAGTTCTCTAATAAAAACTCAAGCAAGTTTCACTGTTCCTGCTGAAGAATGGAAGATATCCCATGATCGTAACTACTCAATGTCTGTCCCCATGGTGTACCCTACCTATGGTCATGATGAAGATTCACATGCCCCTTTTACAGAAATTGAAGTTGACCCCCTTGTTGAAAAAAACATTGACAATGACTTGAATGACCAGGAGGTCTATGATGAAGACTTTGATGAAGAGTTTAAGGATCCCAACTGGAACTTATCAAAAGGTAAAAAAACCCTCCTCTCCGATGGAACCGAGTCTTCAGAGGGGGAATCAGAGAGTGAACTAGAACCTCCTGACACAGATGCTACCACAGTGCAGTGGACACTGCCTTCCTGTATCTCCCTATGTTCAGTTGATTTGTTTGGTTCGGTGGTTGAATAGGGCCTTGTATTTGATGTTGGTAATGACGGAGGGTGAAGAAAATCTTTTAATAAAATATTTAAGAAAGTACACACATTTTCATTGGTCGATATGTGTGTTTAGATGAGAGTATGTAAACACGGTTGTGACGTCACTCTCAAGTACAAATATTAAGGAATTCAAATGAAGAAAACTTTTCCAAGTTTTGATATGGGGATTGGCCATTTCTTCCCTTGGCATGATCTCGAGGAAAGAAAGCCAAAGAAAAAAGAACAACAGCCCTTTGCATGCCTCGATGTTAATGAGCTAGACGACCTCGTCGAGGGAGCTCAAGCGAAGACAACAAAATACGCAGTAAACGTTTTTCAACAATCAGCGACAAAATTGTTGACACATTCACCTTTTTTACCCCCTATTTCGTCACTATGATCCCTT
This sequence comes from Platygyra sinensis, assembly GCA_019787425.1. Taxonomy (NCBI): domain Eukaryota; kingdom Metazoa; phylum Cnidaria; class Anthozoa; order Scleractinia; family Merulinidae; genus Platygyra; species Platygyra sinensis. The sequence goes on from JAHPZR010052802.1 coordinate 43,199, forward strand.
TTTGCCCTCCAAGCTTGTCCGTTCAGCCCCCTCCCCCACCCCCCCACCCCGAAACAATGATGTGCCGCAATTGCTGTGATCTTGCGGAACAAACAAGCAACATTGAATGGGGGAGTGGGGTCTTTTCTACAATTTTTTTCGCGATAAAAAGACTGGTGTTTGTTGGTGCACTAAAAGTACTATGAAAAGACAACGTGTCAACTAATTATGTCGCCCATTGAAGGTAATTTTTGCATTTAATTACTACAATAAAATTTTCAAAATCACATTCCGTTTTTTTTAAAGAATGTACAATACAATTAAACGCGAACTATATGCTACAGACCGCGAATGTCTCAAATCAAATTTTACACTGCCGATCGGTTGCCGTGTTTTCGCTGTCAAATGTCCAAAAAATGATCATTAAAACTTAGAAGATGTACCAGACAGCTCACCAAAATCATGGATTTAATGCCCTACGACTTGACGGCAGTAAACTTAACCCTGCCTGCTTGTGCTATGATTCCAAACCAGCAAAACTTCACAAGGCACGATGAGCGATTCAACTTCTCAATCATCTTCTCATGCTGTCAAATCGGGCAAGTCCGCGTTGCTTTCAAGAGCGATCAAGCACAGTAACATTCATCTTGAAGTTCTTTCCTAACAGAATGGTAAATCTTTTGAATATTTCTTGTGTGCGTTTTCACCGAGCTTAAGGCATTTCTCCCAAAGATTTAGAAGGATTCAAAATTGATAACGCTTTCATTAATTATTATCAATACGCACGGCCAAATGACAAACTGCCCTTTGTAAAACGCGCTTTTTTGCGGGCCGCCCTGATACTGACTAGCTGCAGAGATGTCAAACAACTTCGCTCGGCCAATGAGATCTTGAGGATACCATTTCAATGCCAGAGTTGGCGCACATTTTTGTGGATGAGTTTGCATTTGCTCACTTTGTAGCTCTGCAGTGAACGTTTGACGTTTAGAGATTTTATTTTAAAATGGAAGAAGTCCCAGATTTCCCGCTTTTTTCTAGTCAAAAGTCGGATTTAGACAACGAGCAACTGGATGAAATTGGGCAAAAAGCTCAAGCGAAAATCAACAAGAGAGTAACTGAGTGGGGAGTAAAAACGTTCGAGAAATGGTGGGAGAAAAGGAAAATTACAGTGGGTCTCAAAACAGTAAGTCCAACGGCCTTGAGTGAAATTCTGCGAAAGTTCTTCGCTGAAGTGAAAACAGAGAAAGGCCAAGCATTAACTCCAATTGTATTGACTGGAATTAGAGCAGCCATTCATCACCATCCAGAGGAGGTTGGACACGCGCCGAACTGCATTATGGTAGAGGCAATTAACCAATCAGGAACGCGTATTTTCTTGGGAGTCAATTTGGAAGAAATCGTCGCTCGAGGGATGAAGAGGATTTCTTTGCGTGTTTTCTCGGCATTAACGAGTTTGGTGATCTAATTGCTTAAAGGAAAAGAAAGGTAAGGATCTTAAGGTTTAGTGTGTCGCTTTTTTCGGCCAATTTGTCGAACTTTCTTGCCACTATTGGGATTCAACTGTAGGCGAGTCAAAAATGGCGGATCGTGGTCACAATTTACGGTGTGCATAATCAACCATTTCTTGCTCCGAAACAATGGAGTTTTCAACCAAGAAAAATGTATCATCGTATTCTAGAATAGTCATAGTTTGTTTTTAAGACGTCGCACCCCATCGCACCCCTTACCGTTTTCTCGTTATATTCGTCTAAAGTTTGACATTTTTTTGGCGGTAATTAAGACAGCACTGTCACCAAACACGAAGGGAAACCTAGTTGTTTTCATCTTTAATATTTGCATCTGTTTAATTCGATTTATTTTTCCGTTGTAATGTTACATTAATGTTATTAGTTTTACGTCTGGTGCTTAACAGATTGCTGTATTTTTACAGATTAATGTTATTTATCGACGCTATTAAAAGGCCTTGAATTATTTATATTCAAGGTCAATAGGCTCCTTGTAATTTATATTGCATCATTTATCTAGGCATAGTTCAATATTTCTTTGTAATTGTTGTTCTCAGCAGAGATCAGAGTAGACACAAATATTGTTTCCCTGGTGGATATTAATAACTGATGTTATAACCAGGAGCTGTGTAATGAAAACAGAGAGTCATTTTCATATGCTGTCTCTACAATGTGGTGGCTTTGAGTATGCTTGATGAAGTTGCCTTTATGAGGAGAAAAAAGTCGCATATTAATTTTTTACTTTCATGTTTTGGAAATCTTTTCTGCAAAATGTTGTAATTTTAGCACTGATAGTTGTGTTATCATGTATTTCTTGACGGCCAGGTTTAGGCTGTAATATAATGTTGATAGTAAAGTTCAATAAAAAAAAATACTTTTGTTTCTGCAATGTACAGCTTTTTGTTTGTTGTCATCTGTTTTGCCTATGAGCAAATATTATGTATCTAGTGTGGTGTTTGGGGAGATAAATAACCCACTAGACACCATATAAAGCAACTAACATAGTTTAATGGCCAATACTGAAATACACACTTCTTGGCCAAAGCACATGGTAAAACCACATGATGCAAGAGAACCAGTCACCTTACATAACACCTATCTCATTTTGGTACAAAGCCTGGTTGTACAGAATTACTGAATGATTATAAACAGTTATTGGATGAGGTTTTGTGATATCTAGAACAATCAAGGTCGAGGTAAGGGTTATCAGCCAAAGCCAAATGCTGAGGCTGATAACCCTTACTCGACCAAGATTATTCTGGATATCACAAAAACTGAATCGAATAATTGTTTTATTATACATGAAATGAAAAAAATGGAAGTCAAGTTTTTGCTTCTTCAATGACTGGAAGCAACACAAAGCCTGCAAACTTGACATGATTACCTGTGACCTTGTTGAGTGTCCTTGACATGATTAATTATTGTATAATCTGCAGTTATGATGTCATGGGCACTCATTTCGAAAAGTCACTGTATGCTCTCGGCCGATCAGAAAAGAGTTAGAGATTCGACTTACAATAATTGATGTTAGTATTCACTAGCAATAACTTAATTAGCCCCAGGCCCTCTGAACTGACTCCAGATCAGTTGTTTGTTGACATCAGCTCCCATCTGATCGTTTCTCATTTGCTCATTCTAGTTGTTTGATTTAACCTCCCTCTGTCCCTCCCTCCCCCTGATTGGGTCTCTCCTTGATCCTTCAGTCCCCAGACTCCCTCTCTTGTTTATAAAGATTCCCAGACTGATACACTGACTCTTGGTCTTTTGTGTTGAGATGCTCGGGAAGGGGCATCAGGGGATAATTTTCTGCAAGGACAACTCAATTTTTTCAAAGGCAAGATAACTAATCCCTAAAATAATAGTCAACTCAAGGCTTTATTTTTTCAGATACTGTGTAAATCTTAAAATCTTTTTACCCTTGTTATGGTAAGTATGGATTTATGGACTTGGAATTTCTCGGCAAATTTTTATTTGATACCCTATTCTCTCCAAGGATAGACCAGGATTTTCATTTAAGAAGTGACCATTTTAACACTTTAATGTGGTATGGCTGCCTAGTCTCAATTTTTAATACAATATTATCTCAATTTTTAGCAACTGAAAGATGTATAATTTAAGTGTACTGATAATTGGAAGCATGTAGTGATACACTAATAACCAACCATTCC
>JAHPZR010052803.1:0-17050 GCA_019787425.1 Platygyra sinensis
GATCTGCACAAACATGAACATCAGGAGTCAGCATATTGGAACTCAATCCAAGGTTAGTGTATGTTGCAGAACTCAACTGAAGTTACTGTGAGAACAGGTCACTTTCAAACAAATAAATTCAGGAGCCAACATGACCACACATTGTTAATGTGGGAAACGATTTTCAAGCACACAGGGTAAGAAGAAAGTCCAAAAACAGTGGATTGCTGTTACGTGCCATCTCAAAAAATTTGTCATCAGGGCAAACATTCTGGATCTCAACACATGCAACAGAACCTCGGCACATTAAATCTTGAGGGGCACTAAACTTAATTTTGTCCACTCCACAACGGAAACAGCACCTGCAAATAAAAAAGACAGATGACAATCTTCATATCAAGATGAAGTATGACGTATCGATGGGTGATATAAGGAGCTCTAACTCAACGAAATGTATCATGTACTTCTAACTCCGCACACAAAATGTTGTGGTTTGTCTGTAGTGGCCACAGTGACATACCATATTTTTTGATAAGCAAGTTCAATAATTGTCACGTCATTCAATCGCTAAGGTTGTTTCATGTTTACATTACTCTTTAATGGATTAGAGAGCATTGATTCAATAATTTATGCATGAGCATAACATTGTCTGCAGCAAAACATGTTTACACATGATTACACACGCGCAGTTTGGGTGTTAGGCTCTCAGACAATGTAAAGGAAGACAGTAAGGGTCATATGCAGAATACAACGTTGTCACTAAATCAAATTAGGGCACTTATTGACAAATACAGTTATAGTGAATGCTTATTTTGAAGGAACAGCTTAATGGCAGGAGGTGCAAATTCAAGTCAAAACTATATTTAAACATGATAAGTAACAAAAAAGCATGCAATTCAAAAATGGAATACAAACCTCAAAACAATACCATAACAAGATAACTGCAACTTTGATTCAAAATGAAGCTTCAGAGAAATACCACTACATAATTCCAGCCTCACCAAGCCTGCATGACCTTCATACAATGGACTGCAAATAGGCATATTGACTTCGCCACCAATTCGCCATGAGCCAGCCAAAGACATGCCATCTAAACCTGGAGTTGGTATCTAAGCGACAAAATGTGGAAGTTAAAGCCATGAAAAATAAACAATGACTACTGCCATGAACACATAAAGGCAATGAACAAAATAATGATAACTACCAAAGTATCAATCCTTAGTCACTGCCAATGTCTGATTTAGGTAATGCTTTTTTTGCCTCCCATTAACTGGTCAAACCTTGCTAAACATCCAGCCCCTAGTGATTAGGCATTTATTCAGAAAAGACTTTCAGTAAATTCTACAAACAAAATCCATACATGTCTGTTTGTTTCAGAAATGGCAAATGTAAAATTTAAATATCAACATCTTAATAAGAGGACTCCTTAAAAAAAAAACGCTATGAAAAAGAAAGACCAACCACTATTAAACACCCACCTGCCATTTCCCAAAGAGTAGCCGCTTACTTATGCTTTGAATGTAGTAAGTTTACATGAAGAAATGTGTATTTATATCAAATACTTGTTCACTAGTATGTTCGTTGATGAAAATCTACTAACTAAATCACTGCTACAAAGACTTACTCCACACGCTCCAGAAACACGAGCTTCTAGGAGAAGTTTGAGATGGCTTGAGGAATCTACATCAGCTAATGAATGCACCTCATTACAACCCACAGCATAGAGGGGACAAGGTCGTCCTTCCTTTGTACACACAAAAGCCAAGTGGGACAGCATCTTGCATCTAGAGAGAAATGATTGGAAAGGATTGGAGAGAGAGAAATATTTTAGATATAGAGCAAATGAGGACTATCTACTGAAAGTACTTTGCATCCATAACAATACACATTTATTTAAATCCTACCTTTCAACCTGAATCCCACACTTGTTTGGACATGACACCAATTTGCCCACACATAGCTCATCATGGCCTGATTGATTACTATGGGGAACCTCCACACCACAGGAGGGGCACTTCTCTGTCCTATGAGGGCAGATTTGCAGATGCTGGGCAAGTTCACGTTGGTAGGAACGAAGAATGCATCCTCTGCCTTTAAAATTGCATTCCACAATCTTCATATCGCAAAGTGGAAGGTGATTCTCCAAACTAGCTGTTGGCCCAGTCCAGTTGCAGCCACCAGGAAGAGAGATCGTAGAAGGACACTTCATTACTTTCCTGCTAATTGCACCTTCCACTGCAAGATTTCTTACCAAAGTGCCACTTAAAACAGTCCTGTCAACAGGACAATAATTATGGTTCGACTGCCACTGGGTGATGCAGTGGTGGCAGAAGGAATGCCCATCTTGACAAGAGACTGGCTAGTTGAACACACCAAAACTGCCAAAAAAAACCAAAACGCTTAAGTACAAAATTTGGCAGTAGCTAGAAAAATTGATGCTGTCACAGCCTTAAAAATTGATTCTACATATACGTCTAAAAAATTTGATGATTTTTCGATGGAAAAGTGAATGGCATTACTTATATATAGGAGTAATATAATTTCAGAACTGAACAAAAAGTTTCCAGCAATCTGAATGGTTGAAGGATTCCTTATATGACCTTATGTTCAACGCTCCAGGCAATATATATTTAACATTTTCAAGGCCTGTCTACTGAGCTCGCCACCTCGGCCATCTCGACAAGTTAACACGGTGGACATTTGTGAATGAATTTATCATTTGTTTGGCAAACATCACTTTAAGTCCAGGATATTTGAAAGGATAGAGAATTTATAAAATCACTGCTGTCGACTTTCAAGAACTTGTGTTCAAGGTAGATAAGAATCGTAAACACTGTGGCTAGTTGATCAACAGCAGGTCAGATCGATTGACCAAAATTATTCTTTTGGAGACGCTGATTACAACTATGAATGAAGTCAACAGAAATAAAACAAAGGTACCAGATTAACTTTTTTTGTAATGTTTCGCTTGCTTGTTTTACTGCTGAACTTGATGAGTAAACTGATTCGCAACCAATGTACATGTAAACTTAATATTAAAACTCTACGGCTACATGTGTATGCAAACAAACAATTGTGTTGCTCTTTTTATGTTTTAATCCATTAATCTCTATTACTCAGTTCTGAAATTATCCTTAAACAATTATTCCCCTCACGCTCAATGAATTTAAAAATATTCACTTCACCTTTGGTGGATAGTTGATAAATAGACATTTTTAGCTTGGGCAGATTGTTTCCCCATTTCAGACAATGTGATGATACTCTTGAGAAAACTTTCTTTAAAACGTTTAAATAGCTGCGTGTATGTGAAAAAACTAATTTTTAGACAAATGTAACGAGAACAATTTCCTAGGGCATATCACGTGGTCTGTACATGTAATTGTACAACAGACCGCCCACGCGACAAAGGCCTCTGTATGCAGGACTAGGACAGTCAGAGGATTGTAATGTCATTGAAACCATTCCATGCATGGTGGGCAGTGAACTCAAACATTGCTGCAAAAAAATACAGGAATAACATTCACTCACCAGATTCCGCAAAGAAACTCTTGGTCCACATTTTCCAAAAACAATTCAGCAGAATATCCAGACATGATTCAATCGAATAATTGGGACTTACAAATTACGGTAAAAAATTGAGCGAAAAGATAGACAAAAAATAAAACGAACAAAGAATGATTGAGGGCAGCAATGATCAAGCACCTGCGAGAGCAACAGATCGATATGGAGCTGCAGTCGACAACAACGAGATACTACTGAATAGATATTGTAATAAATCTAAAGAAACAAATGTATATATAAAGCCGTAATAAACTTATCGAGGGAACGGTGCGCTTGTATGAAACTTCCACGAGAAGTCGATCGGGCGAGGAGCGAGACGATCAAAATATGGCGGAACGGTATCGAGCCGAGAGGAGCTGGGGTAAATAAGCTTCGTGTACGAGAACAGCTTCCGTCCTTAACAACAAAGGGGTTACTAAGGTTTCGAACGTCACGAGCCGCATCACATTGCATGATATAAGTAATTACTGGCTTCGCATTACATGGTATAGCCATGACAACCAACTTATTTCGAGATAGTATTACATGACATGATGATATCACATTACTTATTTCGACCCATTTCGACCTATTTCGACCTGTTTCATGTCTTTTCGACATATGCATGTGTCGTAATGGGTCGTAATATGTCGAAAAGTAATTTTGCTAACAGATTGGCGCGCCATAATATAGACCCTGGTTTTTGTATATTTTAATGTTCTGCAAATTATTTGATCGACATCGGAACACAAGGCAATTTGCATGTAGCTTAAAGTTTTTTTTTTTTTCTTTTTACAAGAGTATACTCCCTTTCTTTTCAACATTATTAACTTTTCGAAGACACTTGCAGTGTGCATGTTAAACGAAAATGGACGTTGTCTTTGATACGTTGTAAAGCCGGGGATGTGCAAATTATTTTGATAAACGTCGAACACAATTATTAAAGCACGTGCATAAATGCATATAGCTTAAAACTATTTTTCCTTCCGTCGTGTATTTTTTTTGTTTTAAGGTGACAACTGTAGCCGTAATTCGTTCATATCCGTCATATCAGCAGTTTTGACATTAGTGGAAGACCCATATCATGCACAGCCGAACCAGACGTCGCTGAAAAAAAATAAACCTAAATTCAACTAAACTAAACAGTGAACATACCTTGAATTAACAATCGGTAACGCTTGGAATAAATAGTCGAGCGCAACCGTTTCATGAAAACAGGTAAACTCTACTTTAAAATGTTTCCACTCTAGATTAATTAATTACGCGTGAAAAGCGCAAACAATCGTTAATAAGCTATAATTGAACAATCATAAAACGAAACTATCACTAATTGATTGGTCAATTATAGCTTATTAACGATTGTTGTGGTTTCACGCGTAAATTAATTAATCTAGAGTGAAAACACTCCTCCCTCCCCCCTCCCCCCGCCAAAATGGTGTATTTTCACTATAGATTTCGAAACGCCTATGTGTATTATCGGATATTAAAGAACACAGTTTGAAACCGTTGGTTGCAGCAATATATTTGTTGTCTTAGCGCCTGACTTTTAAAATCCTGGTTTAAGATCAGGCAACGACTACAAAGTGCGAACTTTCGATGGTTCGACTGTCGAAATGTTGCTGCATGAACAAAATGATTCAATCTTCATATTTCTTACCCGTGTTCTTGCAATGCTATAGTACTCTGGTGGATGCAGTTGCATCTGTTTAATAACCATTCGTTTCATATCCGCTAATATGACTCACACTCTGCATGAAACACATACTATGACATGATTTTTCCTTTGCGAGTTCAAAAGTCTTCCGCCGGTTGTTGCAAAACTTAAGAAGCGTAAAACATAAATTCACAACTAAGACTTTGTTGGTCAATTGCACTACGCTCTCCAGATTTCTTTCTCACAGAGTTATTAGACTTCCCTCGCTACTAAAGTTCCCAGACTTCGCTTGCAAAGGGACTAATGTTAGTTTTATGAGAAATAGCACACAAACTGCAGTTACAAACATGACAATAAAACGCATGTTGGAAATAAAATTATTTAACTTTAACTTGACGTTTCGTATGTTTCTACATACATCTTCAGAAGTGACCGTTAGTAATACAAGTAGCAACTAAGTTTAAATTTTAGATAAGTAACTAAGTAACAATAACAATGCAAATATTTTTTGTGCTCAGCTTTTGTCATTGTTATTGTTACTTAGTTACTTATCTAAAATTTAAACTTAGTTGCTACTTGTATTACTAACGGTCACTTCTGAAGATGTATGTAGAAACATACCGAAACGTCAAGTTAAAGTTAATAATTTTATTTCCAACATGCGTTTTATTGTCATGTTTGTAACTGCAGCTTGTGTGCTATTTCTCATTAAGCTACGATGGCCAAAGAAAAAGAATTTTAATGTTAGTTTTGTTGGCCGATCCGCATAATATTTATGGCGTTGGTTGTGTGATTCAGTACCCGACTTTTGTGGTCCATGTTTAGACGGTCCTGCAAATGAGAATTGCGTGTACTAAAGTCGACTCACAAGGTGTCTCTTCCACGACATAGGGTGCTCATAAATTTCAGTCTGTCTCCGCGTGATCTTAATATCTACCCCCTTGTTCCTTAATAAGTTTGATGTCAGTTATTCGCAAATGCGCAGAGGCCAATCACGGAGATAGACAGAACCGACTCAGAGTGTCACAGAGAGTTTACCACAGACGCCTTGTAAACTATTCTGCCTTTCCAATTAATCAACCCGAGACCCTTAGAATTATTTTGCAAAGCCCTCCCCGAATTAAAGCGAGCCATAACTCCCTGAATGTAAGCCCTTATGCTTGCTTAATACAAGCGTAGCACAAGAACATTTCTTCTGATTGTAAAGCCCCAGACCAATAAGCGTGTTCGTTTTGGATTTTTCTTCACGAAACTTGCAAGGTTTATTAAGTGATTATGGTTCCGACATTATGACAAGGCGAGTTTCAGCACTGAATATTGTTTGTGTACACCAAAATACAAGCCCTGCCATTTTTGGAATAGCAGTTTCGTTCCAACCATAAGGTAATGTCTCCTTAAGAGGCACCTGGCCCATCAAACCGGCACCTATCTCTGGTTTCTGTAGCCTGAAGCAACTAAGAAAGATTTTACTCCCTCCTTGGTGGAATGTTAGTCCATCGCTGGGTTTCGGCCAGGCATTAGATTCTCTAGTATCCTAGGTGGATAGGGGCACTGTGAGAGTGAAGTGTCTTGCCCAAGAAAACAGCACATTGTCTCTGCCCAGGGCTCGAACCTGGACAAGATTCGAGCGCAGTAACCATGAGGCCACTGTGACTTTCACGCTTCTGATAAGATGCCCGCGAAAACGGTATACCGAGTGCAAATACGTGCAGAGTTGAACAATCACCAAGATTTTACTTTTCATGTACAACATGTGAAATTTACAAGAAGGGGCATTAAGATATCCTTTACAACCCTTGCTCCGAAGGCAATACGACTTCTCCATTTGATGCATTTGTATGGAAATAGTTTTGGGGCACTCAATATTTTCACTTTCCCTGTTGTCATCAATCCTCCTAGTGGAACGTAAAGTAGAGCACATCATCCCCTTAACTTTCTCCCGAAATTGTTGGTTAAACAAAGCGTAAACAAAGGGGTTTACTACAGAATTGAAGAGAGCCATTGTGTTAGTAATGGCAACGTTACCAATATTTTGGGATGAAAAATGCTTTAAAACGTAGGAAACTGAACTCGTGCCCCAAGAGATTCCAAAGATTGAGCTGACAGTTATGACCATCAAAGTGACTCTCTTCCGTACTTTCATAACACCCTGTGGATATAGTTGCATAATTCGAGTTAAAAGGTCGAATAGGTCAACAATCTTTAAACCAGATCACCAAATGCATTCCCTCAACACTGCTTTTCAAACAGCAGAGGGAAAAACTTTGTAGTGATGACGTCAATCGTGCATCTGTCCTCTTATAGATTATAGGCGAGAACTAATCAAAATGCGAGAATGACTTGGGTTATTATATAAAGTAAAATAGATCAACAATCTTCAAAACACATCATCAAATGTATCCCTTCAACACTGCTTTTCAAACTAATTAATAATTCACCAAATTTAAAAAAAAAAGAAACCATTGGCCCGCGACGGTGTTCGGATAACTTATGTAATGTGGCACATATTTTGTTTTATAATTTTTAGGTTTTCTCGCTATCTTTCGTCTCGGTTGAGTAAATATATCATACACTCAAAACAGAAGCTGATTTCATTTCAAAAAAAATCGAACTTCGTTGAATATATTCCGCTACGTGCTTGTTGTTTCAACTTAGCTCTTCTCGGTGTTTGCAAATGTGGTGAAGCTCCTCCTTGTTTGCTATGTTTTATCCCGTACCACTTGCCTGACTGTACATGATTTAATTTCAACCCGTGACACAACACATGATCCGAAAACGCTGTCTTTACAACTATAATTATTGTTGACTTCATACCTGTTGTTGGTAGGTAAGTTCATTGTCTTCATTACGCTTGAACCACAAAGTGTACACGACCATCGAATACAAGCCAACCATCAGAGCTAAAGGGAGAGCAGTTGTGGCTAAAATCCAAGTCAAGCTGTAAGCCTTGGCCATCCACTTACCAGGGAAGGTCTCCCCACAGCTTTCGATTTTCTTGTCAAAGTTCGTTACTAGGAATCCAGGGAAGGTGATGATGAGGGAAAAGATCCAAGATCCAGGTATGATCACCTGAAATCGTAATGTGTGAAATAGACGAATTCATAGGAAACATCCTGGGCCGGGTTGTTCGAAAGCCGGTTAACGTTAACCCAGGGTTAAATGTTAACTGAAGCATTACGTTTTCTTATTTATAAATGTTTTTCACCTCTAATGTTTGGTGTAGGTTGAGATTACTGCAGCTCAAAACTGAAGGGCAAGCAATATAAACAGAACACCTCACCAAAAAATTTCAAAACTGAAATCAAAATTCTCGCTAACCCTGGGTTAGCTTAATCGGGCTTTGAACAACCCGGCCCTGGTTGTTAAAACAATTTGAGGTTTTTATTTTTACAAATGAAAAGCAAAAGACAACTCTCGACATTTTAGCCTCTGTTTACCAGAAACATAAACGAAGAAAAACGTACTGCTTCAGTGAACATTTTAACCCTGGCGGTACTAAGACGTTTGTAAACACCGGACGGGTCGAAAACAACCCGGCCCAGGATGGGGTCACTCACGCACAGTCGTCCGATTTCACACAGTACAAAGATTTCAGGTGAGCAATCACCTGGACTCTTGGATCTTTTTCCCTCATCATCACCTTCCCTGGATTCCTAGTAACGAACTTTGACAAGAAAATCGAAAGCTGTGGGGAGACCTTCCCTGGTAAGTGGATGGCCAAGGCTTACAGCTTGACTTGGATTTTAGCCACAACTGCTCTCCCTTTAGCTCTGATGGTTGGCTTGTATTCGATGGTCGTGTACACTTTGTGGTTCAAGCGTAATGAAGACAATGAACTTACCTACCAACAACAGGTATGAAGTCAACAATAATTATAGTTGTAAAGACAGCGTTTTCGGATCATGTGTTGTGTCACGGGTTGAAATTAAATCATGTACAGTCAGGCAAGTGGTACGGGATAAAACATAGCAAACAAGGAGGAGCTTCACCACATTTGCAAACACCGAGAAGAGCTAAGTTGAAACAACAAGCACGTAGCGGAATATATTCAACGAAGTTCGATTTTTTTTGAAATGAAATCAGCTTCTGTTTTGAGTGTATGATATATTTACTCAACCGAGACGAAAGATAGCGAGAAAACCTAAAAATTATAAAACAAAATATGTGCCACATTACATAAGTTATCCGAACACCGTCGCGGCCAATGGTTTCTTTTTTTTTTAAATTTGGTGAATTATTAATTAGTTTGAAAAGCAGTGTTGAAGGGATACATTTGATGATGTGTTTTGAAGATTGTTGATCTATTTTACTTTATATAATAACCCAAGTCATTCTCGCATTTTGATTAGTTCTCGCCTATAATCTATAAGAGGACAGATGCACGATTGACGTCATCACTACAAAGTTTTTCCCTCTGCTGTTTGAAAAGCAGTGTTGAGGGAATGCATTTGGTGATCTGGTTTAAAGATTGTTGACCTATTCGACCTTTTAACTCGAATTATGCAACTATATCCACAGGGTGTTATGAAAGTACGGAAGAGAGTCACTTTGATGGTCATAACTGTCAGCTCAATCTTTGGAATCTCTTGGGGCACGAGTTCAGTTTCCTACGTTTTAAAGCATTTTTCATCCCAAAATATTGGTAACGTTGCCATTACTAACACAATGGCTCTCTTCAATTCTGTAGTAAACCCCTTTGTTTACGCTTTGTTTAACCAACAATTTCGGGAGAAAGTTAAGGGGATGATGTGCTCTACTTTACGTTCCACTAGGAGGATTGATGACAACAGGGAAAGTGAAAATATTGAGTGCCCCAAAACTATTTCCATACAAATGCATCAAATGGAGAAGTCGTATTGCCTTCGGAGCAAGGGTTGTAAAGGATATCTTAATGCCCCTTCTTGTAAATTTCACATGTTGTACATGAAAAGTAAAATCTTGGTGATTGTTCAACTCTGCACGTATTTGCACTCGGTATACCGTTTTCGCGGGCATCTTATCAGAAGCGTGAAAGTCACAGTGGCCTCATGGTTACTGCGCTCGAATCTTGTCCAGGTTCGAGCCCTGGGCAGAGACAATGTGCTGTTTTCTTGGGCAAGACACTTCACTCTCACAGTGCCCCTATCCACCTAGGATACTAGAGAATCTAATGCCTGGCCGAAACCCAGCGATGGACTAACATTCCACCAAGGAGGGAGTAAAATCTTTCTTAGTTGCTTCAGGCTACAGAAACCAGAGATAGGTGCCGGTTTGATGGGCCAGGTGCCTCTTAAGGAGACATTACCTTATGGTTGGAACGAAACTGCTATTCCAAAAATGGCAGGGCTTGTATTTTGGTGTACACAAACAATATTCAGTGCTGAAACTCGCTTGTCATAATGTCGGAACCATAATCAATTAATAAACCTTGCAAGTTTCGTGAAGAAAAATCCAAAACGAACACGCTTATTGGTCTGGGGCTTTACAATCAGAAGAAATGTTCTTGTGCTACGCTTGTATTGAAGCAAGCATAAGGGCTTACATTCAGGGAGTTATGGCTCGCTTTAATTCGGGGAGGGCTTTGCAAATAATTCTAAGGGTCTCGGGTTGATAATTGGAAAGGCAGAATAGTTTACAAGGCGTCTGTGGTAAACTCTCTGTGAACACTCTGAGTCGGTTCTGTCTATCTCCGTGATTTGCCTCTGCGCATTTGCGAATAACTGACATCAAACTTATTAAGGAACAAGGGGGTAGATATTAAGATCACGCGGAGAAAGACTGAAATTTATGAGCACCCTATGTCGTGGAAGAGACACCTTGTGAGTCGACTTTAGTACACGCAATTCTCATTTGCAGGACCGTCTAAACATGGACCACAAAAGTCGGGTACTGAATCACACAACCAACGCCATAAATATTATGCGGATCGGCCAACAAAACTAACATTAAAAATTCTTTTTCTTTGGCCATCGTAGCTTAATGAGAAATAGCACACAAGCTGCAGTTACAAACATGACAATAAAACGCATGTTGGAAATAAAATTATTTAACTTTAACTTGACGTTTCGGTATGTTTCTACATACATCTTCAGAAGTGACCGTTAGTAATACAAGTAGCAACTAAGTTTAAATTTTAGATAAGTAACTAAGTAACAATAACAATGACAAAAGCTGAGCACAAAAAATATTTGCATTGTTATTGTTACTTAGTTACTTATCTAAAATTTAAAACTTAGTTGGCTACTTGTATTACTAACCGGTCACTTCTGAAGAGTGGTATGTAGGAAACATACGAAACGTCAAGTTAAAGTTAAATAATTTTATTTCCAACATGCGTTTTATTGTCATGTTTGTAACTGCAGTTTGTGTGCTATTTCTCATAAAACTAACATTAGTCCCTTTGCAAGCGAAGTCTGGGAACTTTAGTAGCGAGGGAAGTCTAATAACTCTGTGAGAAAGAAATCTGGAGAGCGTAGTGCAATTGACCAACAAAGTCTTAGTTGTGAATTTATGTTTTACGCTTCTTAAGTTTTGCAACAACCGGCGGAAGACTTTTGAACTCGCAAAGGAAAAATCATGTCATAGTATGTGTTTCATGCAGAGTGTGAGTCATATTAGCGGATATGAAACGAATGGTTATTAAACAGATGCAACTGCATCCACCAGAGTACTATAGCATTGCAAGAACACGGGTAAGAAATATGAAGATTGAATCATTTTGTTCATGCAGCAACATTTCGACAGTCGAACCATCGAAAGTTCGCACTTTGTAGTCGTTGCCTGATCTTAAACCAGGATTTTAAAAGTCAGGCGCTAAGACAACAAATATATTGCTGCAACCAACGGTTTCAAACTGTGTTCTTTAATATCCGATAATACACATAGGCGTTTCGAAATCTATAGTGAAAATACACCATTTTGGCGGGGGGAGGGGGGGGGACGGGAGTGTTTTCACTCTAGATTAATTAATTACGCGTGAAACCACAACAATCGTTAATAAGCTATAATTGACCAATCAATTAGTGATAGTTTCGTTTTATGATTGTTCAATTATAGCTTATTAACGATTGTTTGCGCTTTTCACGCGTAATTAATTAATCTAGAGTGGAAACATTTTAAAGTAGAGTTTACCTGTTTTCATGAAACGGTTGCGCTCGACTATTTATTCCAAGCGTTACCGATTGTTAATTCAAGGTATGTTCACTGTTTAGTTTAGTTGAATTTAGGTTTATTTTTTTTCAGCGACGTCTGGTTCGGCTGTGCATGATATGGGTCTTCCACTAATGTCAAAACTGCTGATATGACGGATATGAACGAATTACGGCTACAGTTGTCACCTTAAAACAAAAAAAATACACCACGGAAGGAAAAATAGTTTTAAGCTATATGCATTTATGCACGTGCTTTAATAATTGTGTTCGACGTTTATCAAAATAATTTGCACATCCCCGGCTTTACAACGTATCAAAGACAACGTCCATTTTCGTTTAACATGCACACTGCAAGTGTCTTCGAAAAGTTAATAATGTTGAAAAGAAAGGGAGTATACTCTTGTAAAAAGAAAAAAAAAAAAACTTTAAGCTACATGCAAATTGCCTTGTGTTCCGATGTCGATCAAATAATTTGCAGAACATTAAAATATACAAAAACCAGGGTCTAATTATGGCGCGCCATCTGTAGCAAAATTACTTTTCGACATATTACGACCCATTACGACACATGCATATGTCGAAAAGACATGAAACAGGTCGAAATAGGTCGAAATGGGTCGAAATAAGTAATGTGATATCATCATGTCATGTAATACTATCTCGAAATAAGTTGGTTGTCATGGCTATACCATGTAATGCGAAGCCAGTAATTACTTATATCATGCAATGTGATGCGGCTCGTGACGTTCGAAACCTTAGTAACCCCTTTGTTGTTAAGGACGGAAGCTGTTCTCGTACACGAAGCTTATTTACCCCAGCTCCTCTCGGCTCGATACCGTTCCGCCATATTTTGATCGTCTCGCTCCTCGCCCGATCGACTTCTCGTGGAAGTTTCATACAAGCGCACCGTTCCCTCGATAAGTTTATTACGGCTTTATATATACATTTGTTTCTTTAGATTTATTACAATATCTATTCAGTAGTATCTCGTTGTTGTCGACTGCAGCTCCATATCGATCTGTTGCTCTCGCAGGTGCTTGATCATTGCTGCCCTCAATCATTCTTTGTTCGTTTTATTTTTTGTCTATCTTTTCGCTCAATTTTTTACCGTAATTTGTAAGTCCCAATTATTCGATTGAATCATGTCTGGATATTCTGCTGAATTGTTTTTGGAAAATGTGGACCAAGAGTTTCTTTGCGGAATCTGGTGAGTGAATGTTATTCCTGTATTTTTTTGCAGCAATGTTTGAGTTCACTGCCCACCATGCATGGAATGGTTTCAATGACATTACAATCCTCTGACTGTCCTAGTCCTGCATACAGAGGCCTTTGTCGCGTGGGCGGTCTGTTGTACAATTACATGTACAGACCACGTGATATGCCCTAGGAAATTGTTCTCGTTACATTTGTCTAAAAATTAGTTTTTTCACATACACGCAGCTATTTAAACGTTTTAAAGAAAGTTTTCTCAAGAGTATCATCACATTGTCTGAAATGGGGAAACAATCTGCCCAAGCTAAAAATGTCTATTTATCAACTATCCACCAAAGGTGAAGTGAATATTTTTAAATTCATTGAGCGTGAGGGGAATAATTGTTTAAGGATAATTTCAGAACTGAGTAATAGAGATTAATGGATTAAAACATAAAAAGAGCAACACAATTGTTTGTTTGCATACACATGTAGCCGTAGAGTTTTAATATTAAGTTTACATGTACATTGGTTGCGAATCAGTTTACTCATCAAGTTCAGCAGTAAAACAAGCAAGCGAAACATTACAAAAAAAGTTAATCTGGTACCTTTGTTTTATTTCTGTTGACTTCATTCATAGTTGTAATCAGCGTCTCCAAAAGAATAATTTTGGTCAATCGATCTGACCTGCTGTTGATCAACTAGCCACAGTGTTTACGATTCTTATCTACCTTGAACACAAGTTCTTGAAAGTCGACAGCAGTGATTTTATAAATTCTCTATCCTTTCAAATATCCTGGACTTAAAGTGATGTTTGCCAAACAAATGATAAATTCATTCACAAATGTCCACCGTGTTAACTTGTCGAGATGGCCGAGGTGGCGAGCTCAGTAGACAGGCCTTGAAAATGTTAAATATATATTGCCTGGAGCGTTGAACATAAGGTCATATAAGGAATCCTTCAACCATTCAGATTGCTGGAAACTTTTTGTTCAGTTCTGAAATTATATTACTCCTATATATAAGTAATGCCATTCACTTTTCCATCGAAAAATCATCAAATTTTTTAGACGTATATGTAGAATCAATTTTTAAGGCTGTGACAGCATCAATTTTTCTAGCTACTGCCAAATTTTGTACTTAAGCGTTTTGGTTTTTTTTGGCAGTTTTGGTGTGTTCAACTAGCCAGTCTCTTGTCAAGATGGGCATTCCTTCTGCCACCACTGCATCACCCAGTGGCAGTCGAACCATAATTATTGTCCTGTTGACAGGACTGTTTTAAGTGGCACTTTGGTAAGAAATCTTGCAGTGGAAGGTGCAATTAGCAGGAAAGTAATGAAGTGTCCTTCTACGATCTCTCTTCCTGGTGGCTGCAACTGGACTGGGCCAACAGCTAGTTTGGAGAATCACCTTCCACTTTGCGATATGAAGATTGTGGAATGCAATTTTAAAGGCAGAGGATGCATTCTTCGTTCCTACCAACGTGAACTTGCCCAGCATCTGCAAATCTGCCCTCATAGGACAGAGAAGTGCCCCTCCTGTGGTGTGGAGGTTCCCCATAGTAATCAATCAGGCCATGATGAGCTATGTGTGGGCAAATTGGTGTCATGTCCAAACAAGTGTGGGATTCAGGTTGAAAGGTAGGATTTAAATAAATGTGTATTGTTATGGATGCAAAGTACTTTCAGTAGATAGTCCTCATTTGCTCTATATCTAAAATATTTCTCTCTCTCTAATCCTTTCCAATCATTTCTCTCTAGATGCAAGATGCTGTCCCACTTGGCTTTTGTGTGTACAAAGGAAGGACGACCTTGTCCCCTCTATGCTGTGGGTTGTAATGAGGTGCATTCATTAGCTGATGTAGATTCCTCAAGCCATCTCAAACTTCTCCTAGAAGCTCGTGTTTCTGGAGCGTGTGGAGTAAGTCTTTGTAGCAGTGATTTAGTTAGTAGATTTTCATCAACGAACATACTAGTGAACAAGTATTTGATATAAATACACATTTCTTCATGTAAACTTACTACATTCAAAGCATAAGTAAGCGGCTACTCTTTGGGAAATGGCAGGTGGGTGTTTAATAGTGGTTGGTCTTTCTTTTTCATAGCGTTTTTTTTTTAAGGAGTCCTCTTATTAAGATGTTGATATTTAAATTTTACATTTGCCATTTCTGAAACAAACAGACATGTATGGATTTTGTTTGTAGAATTTACTGAAAGTCTTTTCTGAATAAATGCCTAATCACTAGGGGCTGGATGTTTAGCAAGGTTTGACCAGTTAATGGGAGGCAAAAAAAGCATTACCTAAATCAGACATTGGCAGTGACTAAGGATTGATACTTTGGTAGTTATCATTATTTTGTTCATTGCCTTTATGTGTTCATGGCAGTAGTCATTGTTTATTTTTCATGGCTTTAACTTCCACATTTTGTCGCTTAGATACCAACTCCAGGTTTAGATGGCATGTCTTTGGCTGGCTCATGGCGAATTGGTGGCGAAGTCAATATGCCTATTTGCAGTCCATTGTATGAAGGTCATGCAGGCTTGGTGAGGCTGGAATTATGTAGTGGTATTTCTCTGAAGCTTCATTTTGAATCAAAGTTGCAGTTATCTTGTTATGGTATTGTTTTGAGGTTTGTATTCCATTTTTGAATTGCATGCTTTTTTGTTACTTATCATGTTTAAATATAGTTTTGACTTGAATTTGCACCTCCTGCCATTAAGCTGTTCCTTCAAAATAAGCATTCACTATAACTGTATTTGTCAATAAGTGCCCTAATTTGATTTAGTGACAACGTTGTATTCTGCATATGACCCTTACTGTCTTCCTTTACATTGTCTGAGAGCCTAACACCCAAACTGCGCGTGTGTAATCATGTGTAAACATGTTTTGCTGCAGACAATGTTATGCTCATGCATAAATTATTGAATCAATGCTCTCTAATCCATTAAAGAGTAATGTAAACATGAAACAACCTTAGCGATTGAATGACGTGACAATTATTGAACTTGCTTATCAAAAAATATGGTATGTCACTGTGGCCACTACAGACAAACCACAACATTTTGTGTGCGGAGTTAGAAGTACATGATACATTTCGTTGAGTTAGAGCTCCTTATATCACCCATCGATACGTCATACTTCATCTTGATATGAAGATTGTCATCTGTCTTTTTTATTTGCAGGTGCTGTTTCCGTTGTGGAGTGGACAAAATTAAGTTTAGTGCCCCTCAAGATTTAATGTGCCGAGGTTCTGTTGCATGTGTTGAGATCCAGAATGTTTGCCCTGATGACAAATTTTTTGAGATGGCACGTAACAGCAATCCACTGTTTTTGGACTTTCTTCTTACCCTGTGTGCTTGAAAATCGTTTCCCACATTAACAATGTGTGGTCATGTTGGCTCCTGAATTTATTTGTTTGAAAGTGACCTGTTCTCACAGTAACTTCAGTTGAGTTCTGCAACATACACTAACCTTGGATTGAGTTCCAATATGCTGACTCCTGATGTTCATGTTTGTGCAGATCTATGCAAATTTGATCAGTTGAGATCTGCAGCAT
>JAHPZR010052804.1:0-19985 GCA_019787425.1 Platygyra sinensis
GCACCTTGTTTATTCCAATTAAATCCTTATAATAGTACCATGATTATAGTCACGATTGCTTGCTAAATTCAGCTTTTTCGACGTTTTTTCTTGCTCAACACCAAGAACTAGCCCATATCTATTTTCCATAGAAAAAGTTTATTACTCAATTCAAAACAGGAAAAAAATGATAGGTCACCGTACTCGTTTTCGAGAAAAACGCACGATTTAACCTCCATGGCGGAGGTTTAGCCACAAGAAAAAAGCCGCCATTTTTTAATGACTCGCATGCTAATGATGTGTGAAATTATGCGCAGTAGGGATGCCGCAATGCAATACTGGGGAATGGACCCTCAAGGTCAATAAGCAAAGGATACAGGCATTAAGAAGCAGTAAAAAGAATTCTCCTACCAGTATGCAGGAAGGATGTTGCCTTTCAAACAAGGTACATTTCCTAAATTTTTAACCCAGATTTTCCAAGGTCGATTATCCAGATAGTACGTCAAAATTGAGAAATAAGTTGCCGTCACTTGTTCCCCCCCCCCCAACTTGAAGTCTCTTTTCACTCACTGGTGGGTTTCACTCCTATCTCCATGCTCCTATCAATGATTGATCAAAATCTTCCATATATTTGGCTGACAAATCCATCATTGACATCTCCACAAGCTAACAACAAGACAACTTCACTAAGTTTTCTTCTCTGCAAATTTATTTTTCCTATTCTAGTACAAGTGAGAGTCATTAATCTGCCATTATAAAAAAAGTAAGAAATGGACATACCTCTTTAATTTTTTGATCTCCGCTACCCAGGGAATTTGATCTTTTATGTCTTGGTCCTAAATTGTCTTCTACATCACTTTCTTCCCAAACTGGTGTCTGTTAAAAAAAAATAAATACAGAGCAATGAAAACTCAAAATGTTATTATTATAACTGCCAAGAATTGCACCTAAGTCTAAACAAAATACATGCTACATGTGCAAGTTTAAAAGATTAAGTCCCAGTTCAAACATTTGGTTTCTCGAGGTACTTCTTCTCCCCCATGAATGGGATGCTTGTCCATCACAAGGTTACACTTAGCATTTAGTTTTACAGTACCTACTTCTAAACCTACGCAGGGTGAGGTACTGGGAGAGCGTTGCTCAAGAACCTGACACAGTGAAAGCAGCAAGGGATTGAACCTTGACCACTCACTCTGGAGTCCAGAACTGAAGCTGTTTTTTCAGTATGCAATTGTTGGTTTTCAGTGTCATGCCATACAAATTAGATCAAAATAAAAATCAAAACCGTTCAGTAGTCCAGAACCTGGGAAAAGAAAGAGGGTAAATATGCATAGACACTCACCAAGATTCAGGTCACAGCAAGTTTTATTAAGATATGCAGAGGAATTTTTTACCCAAATTTATAAAAATTTGTATGGAGTTATTGTAAGAAAGTGGACACAAGTTGAAAAGGAACATATAGAAGAGACTGACTTGTACTGAATCTGCATTCCTTGTGCAACCAGAAAGTCCTGATAACTATTTGATTTGTCAACAGCAATAACACACACTTATCAGGACTTTTGTACTTAAAATAAACCTCATACATGTTGAATATACCTTCTTGGATGACAAACCACTGTATCTACAAAAGTATGATTAATTTTCCAAACTCTATGTGACAATTTTTTATCATTTTAAAAATGGGTTTTCCTTTTGAATTATTTGAACAAGAATTTTGGAAATTATTTTTACATGTACACGCATATATACATGTATGCCCTTTGGAAAACAAAGTCATATTTTGGCACCCAACTCATTGGTAGATCATCTGACGAATATGTGCAAGGTCATAAGTTCAAATCCTACTGAAGACTCTGGAGTTCTTTTTCCCAATCCTCCTACCCTGAAGACAAGCTGACCAACATCTGCTCAAATTTACACAATTGGTGGACAAAATTCCACATTTAAGCATCAACTTAGGACACCATGGAGAATTCAATACAAAACTGTGTAAAAAGAGCAAATCTATTCTTGTTATCATGGTAATTCAAGTCCTTGCTAAAATATATAAAGCTGTGTTAAATAAAGCACAATGCACCATATCATCTCATAATATTCAAACTATTTTCTCAATGCAATTGCGAACCCAGGTAAGCTGTCATAAGGAAACAATTAATCAGTCAGCATGTATACCTTTCTGTTAAATCTTCCAGCTTGCCATATTGGTTTAATAACAGTGCCAATAAAGTTAAACCTATTTGACAAATAAGGAAAATTTCTCGCAAAAATTGCTTCCTTTCCCTGACTTCAGAAACAGAACGCCAAAACACAACCGACGTCAGAGTAAACTCTGATCCCTGTTCACAAGGGAACTAATTAAGATGTCCATAAACAACTAAGGCAGGCTTGAAGTTTGTTTTCTTAATGATTATCAATATTTCACCTTAACTGACTATTTTGCTGGCCATATTTATTGAAGATTATTGTTTAAGTAAATACATATTTTCCTATCGAGGACAACTTTCTGAATTATTTTGATGACAAAACAAAAGGAGAAGAAGACCTGCTGTTATAAAGGGTACCCCTTATTCATAGATCATGTAGTTTATCCGCAAATTGTCAACGACATAACATCACGACATCTAGAAAAGAAGCCCAACTGGAAGATTGTTCTTACAATTTGGCAGCAAAATTTCCATGGTACCCATCAAAACATTTTAATTAGGAGTGAAGGATAATCTTGAGGCACATCTGCTGTGCTTGTTCATGCCTAGTATTGTGGTTACCCTCTAACTTTAATAATTGTTTTTCTCACATCAATTTTTGTGTGCATGGCCAATGAGGCTACTGTCAAGAAAATCGCAGATATATAAGCTAACTAATATTGACTGGTGAGAACGTGCTTCTTAAAATTACTGTGACCTTGACACTCAACACCCTTAAAGGTTTACGAACATTGACCCTCTGAACATGGACATAAAGCCAAAATCTAACCTCAGCTAGCCTCAATCTAACACAAGTGAAATAAGCATATCACCTAAACTGTTTACGGATATTCACCCAAAAACATTCCATACAATGCCACAGCTTCCGTTTAATGTCTGATTAATAATATTTAGGGCGCGTTCGTTTAGGATCAATCCAGAGTAAGAATAATTGGAATAATGCAAGTAAGCATTTGTTTGGGAGCTATTCTCATTCCTGAATACCTGGATTTACATTCCGCCTTTTCTGCTACCAGGAGCACAATAGACAGAATATATTCTGGAATATATTCTTATTCCGGAATATCCCAAACGAACACGCCCTTAGAGTCAAAGAATTGCATGCGAGAAGAGAGACATGGGTTCATTCACATGAACACCAGTCACCTTAATATCTCATTCTCACAGCCAGGACCTGACTTCAAATTCCAAAGACACTTATTACCAATAAATGCTAGACTATGGGGTTTGAGTTTTCAGTAACAGAAGAGTCAACCAGGCATGACTGAAGGTTGAAAGATGTTCTAGGTATTTTCTAAAAGCAGGTCACCAATGACTAGGGAATGATCAAAATAATGCTGAGATTACATCCACATGCCGTTCAACTGACTGTTGGTTAAGGAAAACCACGGAAATCACTCTTCATTTTAATGTTTCTAAACTATCCTTTAATTTTAGGCATTTTCAAGCCAAAACTCTGAACAATTTTCCTTTTCAAAACAACACACCATTTTCCTTTCAAAACAACACATACATGATCACATTCCACATATGATTAAAAGCCACGTATCAAGGTTTATGCAAAATTAGAAATCTCATTAGGTCAATCCATCAGAGTAGATCAGAGTACAACAAGTCTTGTAACAGAATATAAGCTGACAGAACACAGTACACATTGCCATGAAAGAATATTATTCTGAATTTTGGCTTAGAAATGACTAAGATTGAAGTTTTCCACCTGCTTTCTCTATAGTTGCTAAAAAAAACTTGTTGCCACACTCTTGTTTCCCACGAGTTCTACTCAACTCAGGACACTGCATCTTGTTGATGAAACCAAATTCTTAAATTTGCAATGGAGCACAACGAGTCCCTCCTATGATTAGATACTGTCTTGTGAACACAGTCTTGGTTTAAAGCATTGAAGCAATAATCCGGACATCATCTAGACAGGCTTTGTGGAACCCTTTGTGGAAACTGAAAAAACTGTTTGTTTTACCCGCCCTCCTCTCAAGAGGTCATGAGTTTGGTTCTATAATGAGACACAAGCAAGTAGCTATATCACTCAGTGCGCAGAATTATGTTGACGTTGCTATACAGGGGAACCTCGTTGGCAACAAATTCTCAGAGTTGTTGAAGTGCTGTTTGGCACATTTCTGTCAATTCTAAGCCTTAGATTCAGTGGCAAAAGCTAAAAATGTCAACTGATCTTGAGAACTAGAGACCTAGCTGTGTAATGTACCCTTCCTGGCCATTCTAGCTCTTGTTAAATTGTCTTGCTCTCAAGGATGAAGAAAATCAATTCACTGCTAATACTTTACACCACAAAAGTTCCCAAAATCCCCTACTTTTAAAATACCAGTCAAAGGGAGAGAACTATTCCTGCGTGATTCTTTGACCCTCAATCAAATTGGTATTCTTCCTAACCAAATAGTCAGCATTAGTATTGACTTAATTTCGCTTCCTGAGGGTTTTGTTTGCAACATTTCTGCAATTTCTTTTGTAAGGCTTTCTCTATCACACGGGTTAAAACAAACTTAATTTATAGCAAAGATCATCAAATTTCAGAGTTGCTTGGGAATTAACCTCGTTGTCATGGCTGTGGTTCAATAAGAGTATCACAGAGTAAATTTACTTTGCTTGCTCGCAACTCTTACAAGCGTATTTCAACCTTTCCACGTCTAAATTCGTGTAATTAGACGCAACTTGGCAATTTCGGGAAATGTTTTATTAATAGAGCGGTACCTAACTAACCTGAGTTGATTTGTGGCACATACTCGGCCCGCCAACATCTCCTTTAGGCCACTGTCCGCACATGTAAGGTGAAATGGCTTCTAATGAAGACGTTCTTCTTATTGCGCCCGAATTACTTTTCATAAGTTTGCTCCTTTCACCTGCGAAGAAAGTGATATTCCTTCTTTATCAATTGTCAGTTAAGCTCAACCCAAACTGTTTTCAACCAGCGGAAATGGCCTTCAGTGTAGGTCAATACACTGAACAGAGAGAAGATGACCGATAGATGAAAAGCGAAATTCAACGGTTTACCATACTGAAGTTAAACGATAAGAATAAATGTACTTTTACAAACGCTACTTCAATAAAACTGTTTTGGTCATAGCTAGCAACTACTCTAAAGTTCACTGGCCGTTTATGACAGTAAGCTTAAGATTTGAAAAGCACGTCAGCTAACCTTTCGAGCTCGACGAAGATGGAGAAGAAGGACTCCGCCGATGCTCGGGAGACCCACGTGTTTCTGGCGAACTTCTGCGGTGTTTAAGGCCATTTTCACTGCCATGTACTGGTGAAGATGATGGACTTGGCCTCCTTAAACCAGTTCCACGAGTAGGGCTTGGAGTAGCGTAAGCCAGCGAAAATGGTAAAGTGGCCCGCATAGGTTGTAGTTTTGAGCTCGATGCAGGAGAAGCATTTCGACGTGGTCTCTGGGATGGCTGTGAAGCCATTTTGTCCCGAAAAACCTGAACAGAGGAAGAAGAAAAAAGTATTTATTTTACTTCTCTCGTTTCAGCCACCAGTAAAGTGTGAGCGAAGAAAAATTACCGATAAAATCCCGTCCACACCAACAACACCAGTTGTGGAGTAGGGTAAGCATTCTAATTACATGGATGCAAATTAGCTGCGCGTTGATTGGTTGGTACTCGTTATTTGACAAGATGCCTGTTGGGAGAATTCATCCCAAGATCTTCAATGCATTTTCGAGCGACACAATGACTCAGACACGCTTAGGTTGTTTGTCGTTTGTTCGACACAAACTTAATTTTTTCTCCCATTTTCATGAGCTCTAAATTGAGTCTGAAAAATTATTCAAATGCAGGTTGTCCTTAGTAATTTAGGTTGCCCTGAGAATGACGCCCACTAATTAAGAAAATTTCAGCCTATAAGGATGAACGAGTATGTGAGAAGATAATGCGTGCGAAAAACACGTGTCCGCTTAAATATTGCGGTTTTGAAAAACCATCCGCCCATATATTTTCCATTCATCAATGAAATGCCCTAAACATCAACAAGCGACCTGTTTAATGATAAGTCTAAACTGACTCTAGCCACAAACCCCACATACTAAACAAACTTACGGGCCCTCTCGCCAACAAATTTGGAAGAAAAAAATCACTATTTTCCTCCATATATCAATTTTTTTCAAGGCAACATCAAACAAAAATTGAAAAGAAAATTTGCGTCTATTAAAATATGCAAAAGCTCATTAAGTTTATATGATTTCCTTAAAACAGACTCCACTTAAGCACTCTTAGCCGTATTAATACGGTTCGTTCGTGCTTTAAATAAGAATAGCTTGCTTTCAATGGACTCTTGTAATCTGTTTGCTTAAAGAGAAGAAAAAGCGAAATCTACAACTTCAAGCCTGTCACGCAAGATTTTACGCTAGGCTGATTTTCCCGCGGAAAACGTGAGCACCAGCTGTCCGTACGTTTTCTCGATTCTGATTGGCTTAGCACAGCACGAGGTGATTGTGAGAAGAATATTGTTTTCTATTGAATCTTCCGTTTGGAAAACGTAAAAACTGTTTTCCGTTGTTTCAGAGTAATTTATATACAGCAAATCCTTTTTTCGAGTCTCAGTTGGTGGCAAGTTACTTCTGTCTTCTAGAGCTTATTGGAAAATATGAACCAAAGATACCATCGTTTAATTTATTTCTCATTTAAAAAGTTTATTGTAAAACATTCTGTCTGCTTCCGTATCTATGCCTACATCTCGAACCGAAGGTGTTTTCTTCCGCCATTACTGTAAAATCTTACGAAGACAGGCCTTAGAAGCATTTAATGTAGAAAGCGTTATGCTCCCAGTGTAGCATACGACTAGTGTTGTTTATTCCACAAACCTTCCCGCTGAGTTATCGTCATATATAATTGATATACTTGATGAGAAATACAACCTAAAATTAGCGCCGCGGTCGAATACTCACGTTTTTTACATGATGAATTCCAAGGGCCACATTTCGATCGAGGAAAAAGAACCTTTGCCAGTTTTAGAATTGCAAAAGCAAAAAATAATTATTACCGTTATCTGACTCTCTCGTTATGTGACGGTCAACTGAACAAGAGCGGTGCTTTGTTGATCAAGTTCGAATTTCTCTCAATTCATTTGCGGTTCGTAGTATTTTCCTTTCTGACAACAATTGTCACTGGACCATTCATAACTAGCGTTTCAGTCAAAATGCAGAGAGGACGGGTAATCCATAAAGCTTGAGTGATATGTATCGTATGTAGTTTGTGTTGATAAATTGATTTAAGCAAACAGAAAGTCTGCACCTTTAAAAGCTTTTCTCCTTTTCGGGCCTTTTCAGGTGTTTTCGTATTGTTTGGAAACGTGTAAATACAAAACTGTTTAGCTCGGGAATATCTTGAACGAAGGCGAAACGCTAAAAGAGTTTGAACATCTCTGTGTACGTTTCTAATCTGTTTCCATGTTTTTTAAAGCTTGCTTCGGTAATTTACCATCGCCAAAGGAAATTCTGTTTCCTCGGCCGGAGACAAATTATATTTTTCCTCATGAATTATTCCAACTTCGATCTCCAATCGAGAGCGAAAGGTAAACAGAGCCCATGCCACTTTCTCAATTTTTATCACGAAACTTGAGATGCACTGATCTCAGCGTGAATTTATTTCAAGAGGAAAATGTTTGCCATACAACTCCGAAGAACCCGATGGAGTGCAGCTGGCTTTACAATGGCTTTCTGGAAAAAACGTTTATATTGTTACACTTTCTACTTTGACAACGTGCTCTGTGCTTTTAAGGGTTTTATTTACTACCAGTATTAATTAAAAGGGAAAATACGCTGGTTGCTCTTCCTGCTTCGGAGTCCCAGTAGAAAGAAGTTGTGGAGATCTCGCAAGGATAGTAAATTTCACGGCAAAATGATAAGATAAACTTAAGCAAGAAATTAAAGAAGCTTTTAAAGACGACTGGCTTTTTTATTCGCTTTCAGAACCAAACACGAAGAACAAAACTGACTTTTGAAGGTGTCAATTTGTTAAAAGCGAAACAGGAAATATGTTGTGCTTGATAGGAAAAACTAGAAAATTGCAAGGAATTGAAAGAAACTGGACTGTTAAACATGTTTCAAGAAGACATGAATTGATAGAGCTGATGGACAAAATATAAAAATCGCTTTTAAGCTTTTAAGACTACTTTTTTGCTTAATACCTTTAAAGAATTTACTGATGAAACACCCGGCAGCATCAGATCAGTATTGTCAGAACTTTGTCACGTTGCGCTTGGAAGAAACTCCGCGAACATAATTGAGGTTATCGGGGACTAGTCGATTTCTAATTACTTTACTATTGTATCTTGACGCGCATAGTACAGAATTAGACAAAAATTCTGATAAGGTTTTCTTTCGGATGCATGAACGAACCATTTCGAAGTTTTCACGGAGCATTGCCAAATCCGCTAAAAATAAATTTCTAATGTTCAGCTACTGTTTTTTTTATACGACACCCGATTATTTTCCTGACAAAGGTGAATTCTATTATTCTTTTATGCATGATGTCAAGCTCTTTTCAAGAGCTTGTTATCCCAGCGGTACTAAAAATTGAAATTTGAAAGCCTGTCATTGGATTTCGGATTGAAGTGTTGTTTTCTTTCTTATCTTCACACATCAACGCCAACGTGCTGAATTCTTTGTTTACTTTTAAGCTTTTTAATTCTTTTCGCGCGTCATACGGCGGCGGATTTGATGGAAGGCGAGGCAAGAATATATGTGTAAATATTTGGGACAGTTTCATTTATCGACAGACAGCATCAACGGTGAAAGCAAAACATTCTAGCACGTGTATATAGACAAAAGGAATATAAACCACAGCATGGGCAGAAATACTTTGGTCTATTTGCATTTTAAAGCATCGTTGCATGTAAAACAGCCCGACTGGAACCAAATACTCCATGCACAAGAAGACGCCTGGTAATAAACACCGATGTTCGATGGAGGCGTGGTCCGCAAAAATTTGGCACGGAAATGGTGTAGACTAACAGAAAAGATCAGAACACAAGCCAAGCCGTCAGGAAGTACGGAGACTAATACCGCGGGGGCAACGAGAAACTTGCCATACTGAGATAGAGCCGAAAGAGATGCAGTGCATCTTTACATGGGAAGGTGATATATTGTACTATATTGCTGTGGAACAGTTCAGGAGTTTTTGCATCGGGGGATGTTCTTTTCTAGAACGGAACAACCTTAATGTCTAATTTTGAGATTTTAAGAAACATTTTTGGATGAAGTTCTGGTTAAACCGCGACTAAGCTATTTAAAGAATCCTTCTCGGTCAGAGGAGACATCGTAAAAGTGAATCCTTTTTAGAGAATTTGCCTCAACGGTCAACTATTTGTCATCATTTAAAAATGTTAGTGGTGATTTTCTACGGTCACTCGAGAAACCTCATTTGATCACATTTTACCAAAAGGACCAAAAGTAGTAAATTTCCTTTGCGGTTATATATGTAACAAATAAAGAAGCATAAGCCGTGTTTTACACTGTGATAAAACACGATGGTCACTTGAGAACATGACGGAAATGTAAAAAACACGAGCCGTAGGCAAGTGTTTTCTACATTTCTCGAGTGTTCTCAAATGACTGGAGTGTTTTATCACAGTGTAATACACGGCTTAGGCTTCTTTATTTGCTTTAAAATATAGATTTTGCGCGCGCAAAACAATAAAACACGCTATTTCTATGTTTTATACTCTGATAAAACATAGGTTTTTGACCAATCAGAGCGCGCGCAGGGTCCTATCTTTATTTTAATACTCTATATCTCTCCCTTGCCAGTTCGAAGCAGTAAATGCTTTGTGGCATGTCAATCGTTCTTGATGATCCGAGGTAATGTACAATATTTCGAAAATTATAGATCTTTAAGTGCTTTTGTAGCCTCTTAAAGATCTATAATTTTCGAAATATTGTACATTTCCTCAAACGCATGCTACAAGTTGTAGCTAATGCCCTGTTTTGGCAAAACGCGTTGTGATATTTCGAAAACGATCCACTCAGTCCGAGTTTTTAGACGTTTTCTATTTTGGTCACGTGACATACCAAATATGGGCGTGGTTCGAAACATTTAAAGGAAACGTGAATCGAACAAAGACGGTAAACTTTGATGCCCACTGGATTTCAGGAGCCAAAAAGGAGGTTTTGAGATTTCCTTAGCAACAAGACTTGTAGTTAAGTTTCTACCCCCTTAACAGCTTAAAAACCATAGCACTTTGGTACGGGTCTCCTAACCAGTGCAGGAACTGGAGTCAGGCGCACACACCTGACCGGAAATGAAACTGAAACCCAGAACAACACATTTTTTGTTTTGTATTGGGCTGACTAAGCACCATTCTTTATATCCGATTTATCTGAGCGATATCAAATGCGCGGTTTATGCTGATTGTATGAAGTCAAAACAAACAGCAACGTCGCTTATCAAAACTGGGTTTGCAGTATAATTCTTGGCATATTTCTTTATTTATTATTGCTGTCCGCTGTAAAACAACAACATGAAATGACCAAATTCTGCGTCTTGTGTAGAACATGAACTGCGACTAATAGCTTTTAAAAATTATATTTCGAATCTTACGCTGTGTTCTATATTCAGCTCGGAAATAATCTTGATAAAGAGACTCACAAACGAGATGACTTAAGAGTATCACGAGATTCGAAGGCAAAATATAAAATCTTTTTATAATCGGCGTTGTCAACTTGAGTTAATAAGAAGAGATCGATAAACCAATGGCGTAGTTACATAAGTGTAAATCCGTTACTGAAACTTTAGAAGCACCGCCAGAAATCTGGCACTTTAATTTCAAAAGTGGGCTTCAGATAAGTTGATATCCGATTTCTCTTTCCCTAAATGTGATACTGAGATTCCTCTTCCCCTATATTTCTCAACTTCCGTCTGAAAAGGAGCTTTTTATCGAAGGTTAGTTGAAAAATAACAATTTGCGTGCACTGTAAAAAATTATCTATGAGGCCAAAATTCTGAAATTTCCATGTTAAGTTCCACTTTTGATCCCCTCCAGTTACACGCAATTTTGAAGAATCTCTTGAGGCGCCTTGTAATTAGAAAATATTCTCTTACACTATAAGACACGAATCATAGAACGACAGAAACTTCCCAACTAGTCCCATTGTCTATACCTATCAACTCATAACTTCTCCTCTCTGATTTACAGTTAAATTCATGTAGACAGTTTGTTGGGTTTAAGGATATGATCTTCCAATGAAATAAACGTCTGAACTTGAAATCGTCAGTTCAGACGAATGAGGCGTGGATGTCTCCGTGGATTTGATAATCATCATCAGTAGAATTCTACCAGTATACTAATGAAAATATTGTATTCTGATTGGCTGAGCTACTCGTACACTATCAGCCGTTTAAATAGAAATCTCGAGCTCATAATCTAATTGTTAAATAGTGCACGAGACACTTAACCCATTTTCAAAAGAGCTCGACATCCCTTTGTTAATTGCAAATAATTAAAGCATATCATAAAAAAATAACACGAAAACTCATTTCTCACCTACCAAAATTACCATTAAAACCCTTGAAAGAAGAAATCGGAAGCTGACGAAAGTTTTTAGCCATACACGGCTATTTATGAGGAAACCCGTCGACTACCTTTGCAGGCTATATAGTCCTACAACGGGGAGACCTTGCGAGGTGATAGACAAACATGTATATGTTTTTTAATTTGTGTGTACGCTCGAGTCAATTTGGTCCCCAAACTGCAAGCCGGCTGACAAGCTTTAATTGAAAAAAAGGAAAAGAACGGGAGGGGTATGTTTTTATTTTTTAAAAGGAAAGAAAACAGAGAGATATGTATTGATGAAAACTGCGTGGCTGTAAACTTAGACTACCACTTTGCTGAAAGCAAAATAGTACCTAGTAGATATCTAGTTGAACCCCGCCAGTCGACCTCGGAAGTGATGGCGGAGGTTATTCGAAACTTGTCAGATACTGAGTAAACGGCTGATATAGCACATCCATGGAAAATGATTTTAAGTTTGAGATGGAGTGAAACTCGCGATAATCGATCCTGAATCATTGAAGTTCAACTCTATAAGGTTAATCCTCGTCTTAAGTGTCAGTCGTCTTCTTCCCTTCGGGGATCAAGCGCTAAATTTTAGTTTGACCAGAGCAACTGACAGGTTCGTGTTGTAATAGTTTTCTCACACTCTTCGTACTCGGGTTTTGATCGTTACGAACAATTTTCTTGTTCTGAGTTGGGCTTTTGCAGCTCGACAAGTGAAATCTCTCTGTCAGATACGCTTGCAGTGAATCATGGTAGTTGTAGCTAACTACCACGACTCTCTGCAGGCGCGTGAAATCAGTTCAGATTAGGCTGAACAATATGAACTAACTAAAGATTCGTCAATAAAATAGCGACAAGGGACACGAAAATTACGGGATAACATTGCTTGCCCTTATGCTTACGCAAACGGAATAACTCCCGACAAGTGATTTTTCGATAATGTATCTACAGAATAAAAAGCCGTCAGCTGTATAAACGTGAATGACAAGCCACGCCAACAGGAACTAACAGGCGACCCGTGACCGCCTGCGTGAAACGAGGCGTGTCTAAAAGGTATAAATATACAGTGATACGATGGAAGTGAACTGAAAAGTAAAGAATTCGGCGTATCTAGAGAAAGTAGATAGAAAAAAAAAGAGTAATAATAGCAATGATAATGATCATAATAATAATAATAATAATAATAATAATAATAATAATAATAATAATATAATAACAACAGCAATTATTATGATAATAATATTAATAATTAGTATATACCACACGAGTGAATAGTACTTTTCGCGCGCGTTGATTGGCTAGCTCGGAGGTGATTAGCCCAGTACTATTTACCTCCGACCAGCCGAAGAAAAACAAAATGGCTTTTGTCGGTACGTTATCACAAATAAAGTTACTCTGTTGGCCGTTAGTTATTCAGCTTGTGTGGTATATACTAAAACAATTATTCACCTCAGTGTCAGTGAAAGTGGTGGATATATACCTCCACTTCCGTGAATAATTATTAACTATGATAATTAAAATAATGATCATAATAGTAATAGTAATAATAATAATAATAATAATAATAATAATAACATAATAATAATAATAATAATAATAATAATAATAATAATAATAATATAATAATATTAAAAACACAAACAAAATAATGGCTAAGCTTCCAGAAAATGTGACAAAAAACTAACCTATTAAAAACTTGCTTCATAATATAAGAAGTCTGAGCATCGCATTAAGCACAAGTAATATCATGTACAAAACTGAATTATTAACACTTCTTTGGCTCAGTATTCCTGGCTTTGCCCAGAGTACCAAGATGTCCAGTATAAATATACTGAAAATGAAACAAATTGAAATAAATATTTCTACAATTTCTTAACCTCGCTGGTTCAGAGTTGGGGAATGTCTGAATTTTTTCTCTGTGACTGAGTTTTGCGTTTGTTTTTCTCCTCAGTACAGGAGCGAAAAATACTATCATTTACATTTTGTTTATATTACAACTTTGCGGCTGACAATCCAAACAATTTCATTTTCGCTGATGATAGAGCATCGCCTAGACCATTGAAAAGGTTTACATCATTTTCGTCTTGCACTAATTTTTGACAAAGCACAGGGTCTACTTTTTCATTCAGTTGGCAGAACTTCTCGATCACATAATTCACGATTCAAGCGTTCAGAGGCTGCGAAGCAAATGAAACCATTAATTGAAGCAAAATATTTCGGCTCGACAAGACGAAGTTTAACATTAGGTTCTTTTCAACAGAGCGTGTCTGAAAGAACGAGTTTTCTTTCTCTACGATTTGTTTCCAACAGTATCCATCTTGTAACGATTTGTTTGTTTTTTTCGTTTAACAATGATCATTCGATTTTAAAAACATAAAATTTTCTATCTCAGTCCGCTACAGACAGCTGTCCATTGAAAACGGATGGAAAAACGCTATGACGTCACTGAGCTCGAAATGGCAATTTTCGTCAGTTGTGGAAACAAAATTCTTTTCACTAAAAAAAATTCTAGGTAGCATTTCACGACGATGAAGTCAAGCTGTGATTCTGCAGGTTTATAAAGCTGTTGTGTGAGATAGTCGGATGGTCGGCCATTCCGAAGTGGCAATCGAACAAACTAGAACTGAATATCAAAACTAGAAATGTTACGTTACGCAAAGAAATTAGCATACAAGCTGATTGCTGAGCGGAGAGCAAGAATTATTTCAGTATCTTGGATGTATCACACAGATGTCGATGAAGTTACCCTTTAAGCACAAAGATCTACCAAGAAAAATTTATTGGCTGATCATTCTTACCTCGAATTGTAAATTTTGCCGATATTCGCTTAGATGCGATGAGTTCAGCCTAAATCATATATATACAAACACTCGTGCTACAAACAAAAGATCACAACAATTTCACCTTATAAGCAGATTTCCGTGTAGCCAGGCAAACCCAGGTCCTTCGTTTCTACAAACGATGAGCTAAAATGATGGCTCTCTACTCTCTGCGGCGGTGTCAAACTAGTTTAGTATCTTTTATACAGGACACAAGCGAGAGCGTAACGTGTAGTATTAGAAGCGAATTCAATGATTGATAACTGAACCCATTCATAGGACACACTACGTCATCGGAGATCAAAAGTGACCAATCATAGCGGAATACGGTCAAAGCAGTATAATTAAAAGCTGATTTATCGCGTAAGGTCTATACTTTGAAAACGCTCGTAACATTCGCCGAAAATGATTGCATGGGATTAAGCGTATGGTATTCTTTCGAGTGATTGATATCGAAATATTGTTTCTTGTTCTATCCAGCAGCGTATGATAGATGTTCCGCAGGTGTTGCCATCGTCTTGTAAATTGTTCTCTCGATAGTTGCTAAAACTCCACATTTTCACGGTAGTAAAAATGAAAATTATATTTTTTGGTTTGATTTACTTCGCTATCTATCTCATATTAGCTAATCAAATAAAAAGCACTCACTGAATGACAGTTTCCTCTGGCAGGGTTTGCTGCACGCGAGTTGGAGGAAATTCAGAATTCTATGCCTTACAACTGAACCGCAACATCGGATTAATCTCCGGAGCGAAAATCATTTCACAGTTATTTGTCATATATTGTTGCGAGAAGTTATCATCTGCTGGAGCTAAAGATAAATGCTGTTTCGAAATATTAAACTGGTTTTGTACTTTCAGAACTCATTGTCAAACGAGAGTGTAGAGCGGAAATTAACGTCGAATATTTCGCAACAGCCTTGGCAAATTTAACTGAATAAATAAGCTTCACTAGCTTTATTTGCAAGGTTTTCAACGATGAAAGGATGACAGGAAATTCGCACACCTTCCACTGAGGAAAACCTGGCAGGAAATGACGGACTACTTTACAAGACAAACTGAGTTTTCGTCCATCTGTTTTACTTTATCAGTGTT
Organism: Platygyra sinensis; assembly: GCA_019787425.1. Taxonomy (NCBI): domain Eukaryota; kingdom Metazoa; phylum Cnidaria; class Anthozoa; order Scleractinia; family Merulinidae; genus Platygyra; species Platygyra sinensis. The sequence goes on from JAHPZR010052804.1 coordinate 15,622, forward strand.
ATTTGGCAAAAGATCGCAAAGCCCATGATCTTGCGATGCATCGTGCAGGCAAAACAGATCGAGTGGGAACAGAAAAATCTTTCGCTTTTGCTGAGTTTATTTCGTAAAGTCCTATTATTTTCACTGAGAGCCGGAAGATCGCACGAGATGTAGTAATTTTTACTACTGATTTGTCATGTTTATACATGTGAGACAAGATGAATGGTTTACTAGAGTTTTGATGAAATAAAAGAGTCGCCATCTTTAGAACTCCGCCGTTCTTAATATTCCAATACATTTTCTGTTTCTTAAACTTCCTAATGCTTCAACTGTCATATGCGACACTTAAACGCACAATATAAACGATGATAAATTGTCCGCACAATGAACGATCGAGTACTGTATTTGGCTCTGATTTAAATATTCATGCAAAATAAGTAAAACTTTGACGGAGAAAGGTTTGAAAAAGGCCAAATTTCACATTCTCCCAGTTCTTAAAACTGAAGAAAGTCACCTTAACATACAGGTGAAAAGCAAAAGCACGAGGAAACAGACGGATCGTTGGAATTACAGGTGACGTCTCTCATCCCCACGAAAAACACTAAGCAAGCTTCTCTTTTAGGATGGTAGTTACATCATTGGAAGTTACTCCAGTGGTAAAATGCGTTGATAGCCATTTCAATGTAGAGAGGAACAGAAGTTATAAAGATCACTAAATGGACACACAAAAGCGTCCGTATAATCCGCATGGCCACACGCCCGAACACATGCTCTCATTTATATAAAATCTAAAGCATACAACTGAATGTAGAAGGCTTTCGTTTTCTAACAGGGTATAATTGCTACACAATCATGAAAAATGAAAATCTATATAATGTAGATAATCAGTATTCCTTTTAAAAGCGAGTTTAATTTCGTAAGACAGCGTGTCACTTGGCTATGGAAAATGCTTTCAGTCGGGTTCTCCGTGTTACAATAACCGGCGCGGGCTACTGAGTGTAAGAGGAAATACGTTATCTTTTTCGGCCCGAAACAAACGCTATCTTGTTCAATGGCGGGTGTCTGTTTTAGCTGGGTTCGGTCAAGGTGGGTTTAACAGGCTACAACGCCTGGGTGATCAGGACTGCTGAGGGATGACTGAGAAATTACTTCATGGTGATTGGCTGAGAGCGCGTAAATAATCATTTTTCAATTTACTCTTAGTGCAAATAAGTGCGCGCGCCTTCGTAATTTTCGCACCCATAGTCGTGATATTTCAAACTACAAGAGCTCACAAAGCCTAAAGCAATTTGGAAAGAGTTTTCAAATGTCAGTCGTAGTTAAGTATTTTAGTTCTAGACCTTATTATAAACTAATTTCAGACTTGCTGAGTTCCACCCCTGTCTGCAGTTGTAGTGTGTCTTTTGATTAGATTGGAAGGTGTGTATTGTTAGAGAAATGAATTAAGTGAAAAATTAAAGATTCACAAATGTAGTCAAAACAGGACTGTTAATATCGCCTTGTTATGTAAATTTTGAAGCATATATTGATACAGTTCCCTTGGGCTATGTTTACAAAGAGACAAAAAGCTCTTTTTGCAATTTATTTTAATAAATAGACTGAAAGTGATATCATTTATGACTTCTATAAATAATTACTTAGTATGTTTAGGCTGGTGCCACCTAAGCGAAGTTCTTAACGTAATGAATATTTTAACACAGTTGCAGGTTTGACTGTAGACACAGCAAAAAGTCAAGCAACAAAGAAGGAACTCTTTGTTTTCGTTATAATGCTAGATTGGTTTACTAGTTTTAAGAGAACCACCGTTTTTTCTGGGTTTTTCCTGTAGTTGAGGTTCGCTTTAAATCAAGACAAAAGCTAGTTAAGTAAGCAGTGAAACTATGCCGCGGAAAGCGACTGTAAAGTATTTCTTGATGTGTCACAACAATGCTAAAACCATCTTTAATTAAAAACGCACAGTTGAATAAAAGGCATCCACAAAGGGGAACCTTGAAAGCAGGTTTCGGGGAAAATTAGCCTTGGATTAATTACTGGAGTCTTAACTGCTTGTGTGTTGACTGTGTTGGTGCCGAATTCACAGTTAAATTTCATACGTAAATGCAACCTCGTTCACAGGGAAAAGGCCATGGGAACGAGATTGACGCAAATGGTTTAGTATTTTTTTCCCTTATATCAACTGGTTTTTTCTTCTTGCACTGTCTGTGAAAAGATCTGAGTTTTTGTAAAGAATGACCACTCTGTAACTCCTGTTTTGGCTAAGCCCAAAGTTTTCTTTGATTCAATCGTCTTAGTACGTAGTTCAGGTGTGCATCTTAGTATCTAGGGTCTCTTTCAGATTGCCCCTCCCTTCAATAACTTCATTGTCATCTCCCAGATTCTGGGAGACACGTGACCAGACCTAACCAGGGTCTCTCTGCGCTCGCACCAGAGGGCAGTAAGATGGAAGACCCTGAGAACGAGATCGCTTATTAGTTTGGCTTTGATTAGTATATTACTTGACGTTTCCGTGGATACGATGGCATGCGTGAGACCGGTCTGAGATCAGTGGAAATACCTGAGGAAAATGAAAAGACATTTTCCGAGTAAACTGGGCCAACCAATAGAATTGGCTCTTGTCATTTTCAATTCTTCTACCGAATTCCCTAATAGGCCCTTTGCACGACCCGGTCACATGGTACAATATACAATATACTGGTGAAAGTGTTGCGTAGTGGGAATTCCAAAACAAAGGCAGGCGCATTGTTTTGGAAGTCCCACTGTGCAATTTACTCACCAGTATAATGGGCTCCTGCCAGTATATGTAATTTCGTACCATATGACCCGGTCGTGCAAAGGGCCTATTAGGGCAAAGAACCGGTTTATCAAAAATGGAACGGCGAATTTCGGTCGGAATATTCCGAACAAAATATGTGGACCACCTCCAGAGGTGATCCAGAATATTCCGGTCAGAAGAAACCGAAACGGACCTTTCCATTTGAATTCGGATTTCCGACCGAAATTTCCGAAATCTTTGGCATAATGGAAAGCACCCCAACTCTCACAAAAAGCATATAGTATAACTTTACGACTAAGCAGAATCAAACTTCAGTGAAAAGATCTGCAGCAGTTTTCTGAATGAGGGTAGGATAATAAAACTGACATGCAAAAGAAACCCCCCGGGAAAAGAAACAAATGGTGTTAATATTTGTTCTGGTAACACAACGTATTTATTTACGACTTCACAGCTTTACACAGCACTTCGTTTTCACGGCTTTCGACATGCATCGTTATACAACTCTTGCAAGGAAACACGAAGGAACAACGGGTGAGACACGTGACACTACAAATACTAACGCGGGGTACCCACAGGGGTACTATTACAAGGCAAGTCTGTTCGGGTTCTTACTTAGTGCACCCGAGCTAGTGTAACGGACTGTAACAATGTTAGAAATTTAATACAAGATATTTATCGAGATTTTTGAAATGCAGCAATTTGTATTTTTTAACTACTGAAGTTTAAGAAGACGGCCCTATTCTTCTCAGAGGAGACATAGGAAATAGGTCAGGAAGTTTAAGAAAAGAAGAGAGAAGAACTGAACAAACCGTTCATAGTTCTCTCAATCTGAGAGGACGTAAAAGCAGCAATTTTGTAAGAATCTTAATGAAGAGAACAAGACTTTTAAATTTGAAAAGATGTTTCGGCAACTCCTGTGCCATCGTCAGTTTACGGATGGAATTACAATGATAATTAGAGACTGACAATTGCGTAAGAAACTGAGGTCAAGAGCGGCCTTGTCTTCCTTTATAGAGAGCTTCTCGAGCTTTCGCAAATCGGCAATGCAAACATTGTCATACTTAGCTGCTAAGTCGAAGATAAAATTGCTGCTTCTACGTCCTTTTGGAAACCTTATCTTACCCCTGGGTACAAGAAAAAAAAGAAGAAAAATGCGTAAGGAGCCTGGGTAATATAGAGAAGAAAAAGAGAGAACGGAGCTAGAGGAAGAAGAAAATCGGCGAGAAGACAGCGCGCGATAGCCCGCGACAACGCGCAATCAAATCCTCTTTTATTCATACGGTAAGTAGTAATTATATGGGCTCTATAGGTATGTGCGGCTCCTCAGGGTATCAACTTTGGCCGTTTTAGTCTTAAAGAGGGTATGGTTTTTGTACTCCAGTCTTGCAATGGGTGATTGGGTATGTTGTTTAGAAGAAGATACTATTGCATCATTATTATCCAACTACACTTCGCAGAGTACAAATAACGCCCAAAACGAGTACAAATATCACGCGGTATTTGTACTCCAGAGGACCGGTTAGACAGGTTTCTTGCCATTGACCAATCAGTTAGCTGGATTTCCCGCGCCAATCTTCCGTTCCGCTTCGCATACTTCTCTCACGCATTCCCT
>JAHPZR010052805.1:0-40280 GCA_019787425.1 Platygyra sinensis
CCTCCCAGTCTCACGCAGCCCCTCTGTCCCTACCCCCTTAGTGGATAAAGGGCGTCAAAGAAAAAAGCAAGATGGGCTCTACCTAGTAATTTCGATTGTGAAAAGGCGGTGCAGCGGGGCAAAGTAACTGGTGGCCGTTATACCTTTGTACCTGGGTACGATCAAAGCCACTGGACGAGTTAGTAGAAAGTGTAGAAGTGTAGAAGGGCTAAGGGCCTTTCACATGGAGGTGGGGACCCCAGGTAGGTGAGGTCCCCCGCCTCCGTGGGGTTACCATATCTCCATACCAATCTCTCTTTTGTTTCTTGACTGCTTTCACATGAGAGGTGGGGGACCTCACCTAGGCGGGTTGCCCGGCCAGCACCGTAGCGGGCTAACCCGCTTAGCTGGGGTGAGTTGTCTCCATGCGCATGCTGAAAGGTGGGGTGGGGTGCTGTTTAAGCTGGGCATTTATCCATAATAAAAGCCAATTTGAAAGTGCTGACCGGACGGCTAAAAAGTTTAAAATTTAATGCCCAATATTTCGCGGTATGACAGGTGACTATACCTTCCTCCAGGGGCTACACTAAATGGGAAGGATTTTGTGAGCGTAGGGCCTGTCGGCGATGTTACACAAAGATACGCCGATGTTTAGTTTAGCGGGGGCGATCTGATTTCTTCGAAAATTTGGCCTTGAAAGGCCACTGAGGCCCACGAAAGCCCTCGAATGAAATTAAGCAGTGACTGTAATAAAAGCTTTGACAAAGACGAGCTGTCATCAAAGAAGGTTATCACCGAGTACGAAACAATCTGGAAGCTTTGAGAAACCTCACCCCAACGCCCCGGGTTATAAATATTGCATGTGAAGGCTAACTTTCTTTTACCACTAGTAAGGGATAAGCCTCACTGACTGGAGTCCCCCACACTCCTGTGACAGGCCCTTTAAAAGGTTGCACAACCAATCGAAAATTAGCACTTTTCTGGCGATAATTGGTTTTATCACATGAGTTGATAATGTGAATTGGCCCCCGTAAAGAGATTCGAAAGCTGACGTTTCGAGCGCTAGCCCTTCGTCTTTCGCTCGACGAAGGGCTAACGCTCGAAGCGGACGCACATTTCGAATCTCTTTACGGCGAGCCCAATTAATTTATCAAAACCAAGCTGATAAAAACCAAATTATCGTACTTTCCCGCCGACCCAGCACCACATTTCTTTAGAAAAAACGTACCCATCAGGAGCCCCTGACCCCCTTTATTCTTTTCCGCTTTTCGGAGGTTTCTTGAAGCGTATCCCCCCCCCCCCCCCTGGCTATCGAGGCCACTTGAAGTTATAAGCTCGACTCAGATTCCTTACTAAAACCTGGGGCTTCGGCCAGGATATTTAAGTTGACAAGCGTGATTTGAATCACTCTTAAAATCAAGCCGCTGAATTCCGTGTAGGAAATTGAAAAACAATTGCCAAATCGAACAACCGATTGAAGACATGTTTTTACCGCTTACGCATCACCCGTCTCTTCTCGGGGAGAAAACGTAAACCGGCAGGAGAACGCGGGGGTGGGGGGGGGGGCATGCTGGGTGCTTGACACAACCCATCGCATTAAAATGGATTTCTCAAGTTCGAAGGACCTCAAACCATCGTCCCGCGGTTAAAAAACTCACAACAAGAACAAAAACGGCTAAAATTTCATGGCCTTTATGACAATAATATTAGCGATCAAATTAAAGAAGTGCTATACATGTCAACAGCCAAAGCAAAGGCAAACATGTTTTCAAATTGCTGTCGCACATAAAATATTCGAAGTATTTTCACCGCATAACGTAATTTGTTAGATTCCACAAGTGAATTCAAAGTGACCAGTACAGCTTTGGATCACTGTAGTATTAAGAAAACAACAAGCACATCAAGCGTGACCCAGGAGACAAAGTGTGACCCTAGAAGGAGGCTACGTGACCTGAACACGAAGTCAGGGAAAAGAGTCGATCCAAAGAAGGGCTGCTTCACTTAATATCAGGCCAGAAAGACGTGGGAAAAATACTATTTCGAAAATCTCTTCTCCCTTTTCTTCACAGTTACGAATCGCTTTTTATCTTTGGCATTAAATAGTCTGTTTTTCATCTCAAAAATCGTATATTAATGTTTGCTCCTTGTTCTTGATAAATAATACACTTGCCTTATTTTTACTCCCGTAAGCTTAAGCAAAACATCGTTAGTACTTAACATTAACGAGAACCGGACGATTAGACTTAAACTTAAATAGCACTATTTACGAAAATGCGCAAAAAAGTTTATTGTTTTCTCTTTCAATATGTGTCTCGAGGTCACTATGTTATAAGGCGCAGTTTTTCTATGGTTTAAAAATTTACACTCGGGCCAACTTCCCTCAATTCGGTCCATACAGCAGCTAGCAATTTGCTTGATACCTTGGCTGATGTTCTGGACGTACATGTTATCATGAAATCAACAGTTTGACGTATATCATTCTTTTATTCGTGAGGCCCATTCAAACTTGACGAACGGACGCATCTTGCTGCTGCTGCATGCACCCCAGGCACTTGTTTTCCAGGTCCAGAAGCACGGTCGACAAGTAGATGACATCGCAGTCCTCGTGTTCACAGTAGAGGTACTTTTTGACGTTGTACCTCTTAGGCTCCATTTGCCGTTGTCTATTTGAACGAGTCGTTGTCCGCTCTGTTGATTGGCTTTGTTGTGGCCTACAATCTTCGGGTTTTCTGGAACAGGAACAGACGTCTCCAGTGTATCGCGTTGCTTCGCTCTTTCCAAGTTTTTTTTGTTTTGGCTGTGGCGGAAAAATTTTCATTCTGCGTTGCATTCAATCCACATTTTTTATCGTCTCTGGTCCAGCGTGCAATATCTCATGTGACTAAATGTACACATTGTGCGCACGGCAAAGGCATAGCGTCCTTGTCGTAGCATGGACAAACCTGCACAACTTACAGGAGATAATCTGCACGCTCGATAATCGATGTCGGATTTTGTTTTTTGTGGAATATGGAAACAACAGAGCCGTTGTACAGACATTTGCAACAAGTGATGAGAAACATGTTCACAACGCGGCGAGGAATTACCTTGAAACTGCTTTGCTGTCATTCATCTGATCGCCAAGATAAGTCGTTTTAAAAGCAATTATTCATCAGAGGTCATTTGCATGGGTTATCTAGCGTCGCGCATACAACATCTGCTCAAGTAAAGTGGACAACATGTTCACCAACTGCACACGACTGAAAGCTTCTCTGAATTGCGAATTCCTAACACCGAAGAACGCGTGCAATCACCTTCTCCGACGCTCAAATCCAGAAAACGTGTGAAACACATAAACAGCGCAAATAATCACACGCTATGGCAGTTAAAGAAAATTTGGAACAAAGCCCTGAACGTTTAGAATATACGACATGCCTCCAGACAGTGACCATTCTTCTGTGGTGATCAGACTGGGGAGCTGTGCGAATTTGTCAAGATTATCGCAATGTTTGCTGCCTTTGCTAGCGTTCCTTGTGTTATACGAGCATACAGGTATCATAAAACTCTTACTTGTCCTGGAACGAATTTGACAATCATTTTCTACGCTCGTTTAAGGCGATTGAGGACATGCGCAAGGCCAGCGGAGCCGCTGACCTATTGGTGCCTTTGAAAAAGGGCCGAGCTGCAGAAATTCGTTTCAACCAATCTGCCTGCCAACTGGCCGAGTCTGAGAAGCGAGCTTGCTGAAATATTTGCTGTTTTACTTTCATTTACTTGATATTCGCACTGATGAGTCATCCTCTTGGATCATTACTTCTATGTTGTGATCACTGGCGACGATGAGGCGCAGTCCAATATTTCAAGAGGTGTAATGGAGATCTCAAGAGGTTGAAGAAGACGTATGTTATAATACTGTCTACCCTCCTTGGAAGTCTTGCTGTTGATTATCCTCCTTCAAGCATTCATCCTTCGCTTACGTCGCCTGATCTCTCGCGTTTCTATCCAAGGAGAGAGAGAAAGCGTATCGCTTACCTTTACTACAAACTTCTTGAAGAAACGTAAAACATTCTACAAGTCAGTCATTGAGAGTATGAAGCAACTTTTCCGAAGAAACTGAGATGCTTAATAGACTGGACGCAGTGTTGGTTCTGTGTAACACATTCAGCTGGGTGAAGCCGTGTTGGAGTCTTGTTGGCATCAATATTCGCCGGTGCGCTGTGTGTGGAACAGGGCTGAACAAAAAGTACCTCTACTGTGACACTGAGGACTGCGATGTCATCTACTGTCGAACGTGCTTCTGGGACCTGGAAAAACAAGTGCCTGGGTGTGCATGCGCAGCAGCAGCAAGATGACGTCACGTCGTCAAGTTTGAATGGCCACAATACAGGAAGAAAAAGAAATGATTACGTCAAACCTGTTGATGTTCATGATAAACATTGTAGTCCAGAACATCAGCCAAGGTATCAAGCAAATTGCTAGCTGCTTATGAGACCGAATTGAGGGGACGTTTGAGGCCCGAGTATTTAAACAACTAGAAAACCTGCGCCCTTTATAACATAGTGACCTCGAGACACATATTGAAAGAGAAAACAATAAACATTTGCCCATATTTCTTAAATAGTGCTATTTAAGTTTAAGTCTTAATGGTCCGGTTTCTCGTTAATGTTAAGTAGCTAACGATGTTGCTTAAAGCTTTACGGAGTTAAAAAATTAAGGCAAGTTATTATTTACAGAACAAGGAGCAACAAGTTAATATACGATTTTTGAGATGAAAAACAGACTATTTAATGCCAAGATAAAAAAGCGGATTCGTAACTGTGAAGAAAAAAAGGAAGTAGAAAGAGACTTCGAAATAAGTATTTTTTCCCACGTCTTTCTGGCCTTGATATGAAGTGAAAGCAGCCCTTCTTTGGAATCACTCTTTTCCCTGGACTTCGTGTTCAGGTCACGTAGCCTCCTTCTAGGCGTCACACTTTCTCCTAGGGTCACGCTTGCTGTGGCTTTGTTCTTAATACTACAGTGATCCAAAGCGGGTACTGGTCACTTTTAATTCACTTGTGGATCTAACAAATTACGTTATGCCGTTGAAAATACTTCGAATAATTTTATGTGCGACAGCAATTTGTAAAACTGTTTGCTTTGCTTGGCTTGTTGACATGTATAGCAAACTTCTTTAATTTGATCGATATATATTATTGTCAATAAAGGCCATGAAGAGTTAGACCAGTTTTTGTTTCTTGTTGTTGAGTTTTTTAAACCCGCGGGACGATGGTTTTGAGGTTCCTTCGAATCAGAAGCCATTTTAATGGCGATGGGGTTGTGTCCAAGGCACCCAGCATGCCCCGCCTCCCCCCACCCCCCCCCCCCCGCCGTTCTCCTCGCCGGTTTACGTTTTCTCCCCGAGAAGAGACGGGTGAATGCGTAAGCGGTAAAAACATGTCTTCATCGGGTTGTTCGATTTGCAATTTTTTCAATTTCCTACACGGAATTCGCGCTTGATTCAAGAGTGATTCAATCACGCTTGCTTCAACTTCAAATATCCTGGCGAACAGCCCAGGTTTAGTAAGGGAATCTGAGTGGAGCTATAACTTAAAGGGGCTCCGATACCAGGGGGGGGGGGGGTGGGTTACGCTATAAGAAACCCTCCGCTAAAAGCGGAAAAGAATAAAGGGGGTACTAAGGGGGCTAAAGAAACTGTGGTGCTGGGTCGGCGGGAGAATTACAAGATAATTTGGTTTATCAGCTGGGTTGATAATGTGAATTGGCCAACGTAAAGAGATTCGAAAGCTGCGCGCTTCGAGCGTTAGCCTTCAGTCGGAGCGAAAGACGAGGGTAACCGCTCGAAACGTCAGCTTCTGGAATCTCTACGGTGGCCAATTCACATAATCAACTCAGTTGATAAAACCAAATTACCGCCAGAAAAGTGCTAATTTCGATTTGGTTGGCAACCTTTTAAGGGCCTGTTCACACTGGAGGTGGGGGGACCCCAGGTAGGTGAGGTACCCTACCTACCTGTGGTAAAAGAAAGTATAGCCTTCAACATGCAAGATTTATAACCCCGGGGCGTTGGGGTGAGGTTTCTAAATGCTTCCAGATTGTTTCTTTTACTCGGTGATAACCTTTCTTCACTACGAGCTGGCGTATCTTGGTCATTAGCTTGTTTATTAGCAGTACACTGCTCTATTTTGCATTTTCAACGGCTTTTCTGCGGCTCAGTGAGCCTTTCCAAGGCCAAATTATCGGAAGAAATCGAATCGTCTAGAACTAAACGATCGGCGTATCTTGTGTACATCGCCGACAGGCCCTACTCAAATCCTCCAATTTAGTGTAGCCCCTGAGGAAGGTTAGTCTCTGTAACCGAAATATTGGGTCATTAGCCGTCGATCAGCATTCAATTGTTTATATACTGGATAAATGCCCAGCTAAACATAACCCCCACCCCACTCAGCATCTCGCATTGAGAAACTTACCCCAGCTAAGCCGGGTTACCCGGCCACGGCCTGACCGGGCAACCCCGCCTGGTGAAAGGTACCCACCTTAATGTGAAAGCAGTCAAGAAAAAAGATGCGATGTTATGGGAGAGATTGAGTAACCCCACCAAGGCGGGGGACTTCACTACCTGGGGTCCCCCACATCCATGTGAAACAGGCCCTTAGCCCTTCTACCATTTACACTTCTACTAAACTATGTCAGTGGCTTTGATCGTACAGAGGTACAAAGGTGAGTAACGGCCAACCCAGTTACATTTTGCCGCTGCACCGCTTCACAATCGAAATATACTAGGTAGGAGCCCATCTTGCTTTTTTCTTTGACGCCTTTATAACTAATTTGACTTAGTTACCAATACGTGGACTTGGCGGAAATGTTAGTAGTAAGAGACACTGCGTTACGATATTTTTGATAGGAGTTAACAATATGTTTTTGTTTGTTTTGATATGGTGGGGTGGTGTCTTGATGGCCGCTGTCAGCCATGTAATGTCAGGAGCCTGGGCTCTGTACGTGTACACATTCCTTCTTCAAGAAGGCAAAAAGCGATTATAGCAAACGGGGTACATTATCAGATGACACAATTACAATTCCTTCCTCCGAAATCTTTTGGCAAGGTATTCTTGTTTGCTTTCTTTGTTTGTTTTTTGTCACGCTTGCATACGGCGGCTGAGCCCGCAGTACGAGCGGCAGTCAAACTTAGCTGTCCTACCGAAACGACACGATAATAGCCTTTTTCTTCGCAGGTAACAAAAATAGAGACAAAGCTAAAGTTGCTTTGGCTTCTTCTAATAGTTAACTCGAGAATTCCGGGTTTAGTTTGACGAGAAACAGGATGTTTTGTTCAAAATAAGACAACTATCACCCTACCTGGCGACACTCGACGAATTACGAGCGAGTTGCCATGCCGGACATCGGCGACTCAGATTTGGCGCCAAATTAGAAGCTTGGAGACACAAACTTCTTCATATTTTTCACATTTTAAGAACTGATAGGGTTTTGCCAATTGTAAATCCCTTTTCGTGAATATTTAGTGCCATCTCCAGCGACAAAAGTTGCCTGGCTTCAATGGCTTTCCTGCAAACTTACATTGACGTCAGGACAGTAAAGGCGTTTTTCCCGCCTTCTGAATCCTGATTTGGTCAACTCAAGTTTCCCGCGCGACCGTCGTTTGCCGGATTTCATACCGGTGAGGGCTGGGTATGAAGTCCGTTCTATATGGGATTAACAACACAAGACCCATATATCTGGAAAGAGCACACCGGACCTGTACAAATTCCTCAAGTTTACTTTTGCTTAAATTGTGGGCCAATATCAAACAAAGATACAGCCGTTCCAAAACTTCAAAATTTAAGTAACAACAGGAGACCATCACCCGTAACAACTGTATGGATTGCCGGACACTTGTCCGGAATCATTGCCAGTGGTCCATTTTACCTTTGACAAAATTTTGAAGTTTTGAATGGCCGTATCTTGTTCAATCATTTGCCCAATTAACACGAAAACTTTAAGATTTTGTAAACGCTCCCGGTCGTGCTCTTTCTGAGATATATGGGTCTGGCGTGGTTAACCCATTAATATTTACGGACTCGTACCCAGGCCCCCAAACGTATTGAAAATCAGGGCAAAGGCGGTTTTGAACAAAATTAAAAAGGTTTTCTGGTGGCCCCGCGGGCGGACGGGCGCGTGTGTCGGGATGGTTCACCAGGGTCCTTCTGTCTACTTCGTCGAAAGTAGAGAGAGGGACCCTGGGAACTGAGGTTGTTAATGACTCCGGAAAAATCCAACATGGCCGGACGACCTTGTAAACTTTATTTCTTCGTTTCAGGTAAAAGTTTTCGTCTGGAACGCAGGACGATGCGCTTAACAAGTACGTTCAAAATATCGACATAGTCGGCTCTTTAATCGGTTCGTTGCCCCGAAGACCGCAGCACAATCACTGTTTCTCCTTGCCGCTTTCTCCTTTCCCGCAAGCGGCAAGCCACGCTGTTGCTTCACAAAGGACTGGCAAGAAAATGTATTACGCCAAAACGTTCTTCCGCTCCGTCAAGAGGAAGTTGAACGTTAATGAGGCACATCGCGATAGGGATTAAGCAATACGAATTGTTTCAAAGGAGAACGCGGAAGAGAAAACAAAGAAGTATCGAAAAGTCATGAGGAAGGTAGGCGGAGAAAACCGGAAGCGAAAAAAATTATTGAGAGGGAGAAGAAGAAATCCTCGCTGTAAAAACTGAAAGCGAAGGTACAAAAGGAGGGATGAAATGCAGGAAGAAACAAGATTTACTGAGTTGATATAAAATGTAAATGACAGGCGCGATGAAGGCAGCGTTGTACAGAAGAAGATCAGGTTGCATGCAGCAGAGTTGAAATATGGAATACTACTCAGGGACACCTCCCAGCTTTAAAATTAATTATTATAAAGAACAGGAAACCAAGATAGGCTTTCACGATAGAAGTGGTGTGCCAAAGGTGTAAATAAATCAAATTTTCATGTGAAAGAAACAAAAGGCGATTTCAGAACTGAGTGCTTTAGTTCACATTCAACTGAATGGCCACAAAGAATTCAGTCATTTCCTTCAGTGGATTGGAACAACCCTCAAAACAGAACGGAACGGCACATTATTCGCGGCTTTTTAGACCTCTGGGAGAGGGTTATTCTTAACAAGTGGCATCAATTTGGACGGTGATCTGCTTTGCATATCAGGAGATCCTATGAGATATCATCATTTTACATTGTTATAATTATTCCCTTGGAAAGAAAGTCACGCCATTTGACATAATCTCAGCTGAAGGCTAGGTTCTACTTTTAAGAAAAACAGTCTTTGCTCAGTGAGTGACTCTAACGAAGTCGTGTACACATCTGTCAATCTGGAGTGGAATAGCCTAAATACAGAGTATATGAAATCACAAGTGTTTATGAGGCATTCTACATCAAGGCTTGGCGTTATAAGGAGGTCGGATAACCATTGCTAGGGTACACTTGCAAGACAGTTAACCTAGCACTCCCGCTATATCATTATTTATTATTATACATGAATTCTCTAACCTTCTGATGGCCCAAAAGCATACCAGCGAATTTCGAAATCAGTGCCATGGACATCATCAACCTGCAGATTATACAACCATTATTCAAGGACATCAAGGTCAAGGTAATCATGTCAAGTTCGCACATTTGTTGTGCTTCCCGTCAGTGAAGGAAGCAAAAACAGACTGCCCATTTTATTCGTTAATGTATAATAAAACAAATTATAATTTATAATTATTGGGTTTTGCAATATTCAGAAATAATCACAAAAAAAAAAAAAAAAAAAAAAAAAAGGGTCTCAGTAAGGGGTATTAGATTCAGTCTCCGGCTTCTGGTGATGACCCTTACCACGGACCCTGATTATTCTGAATATTGCAAAAACCCAATAATTATAAATATAATTGTTTTTATTATACATGAACGAGAAAATGGAAGTCATGTTTTTGCTTCCTTCACTGACGACCAGCAACAACAAAGTGTGCGAACTTGACATGTACACTGTGACCTTGAATTGCTCTTGACATAATAGTGTATAATTCTGCAGTTATTGTATGTCATGGCACTGATTGGAAATTCGCTGTATGCTTTTGGCCAATCAGAGAGTTAGAGAATCAATGTATAATAAGAATAATGATTTTATAGCGGGAGTGCCTAGGTTAACGGTCTTGAGTGTAAACCTTAGCAATGGTTATCCTACTCCTTATAACAAAGCCATTGATGTAGAATTGCATTCATAAAAACACTGTGATTTATATACTCTGTATTAGGCCTATTCAACTCACTTGACAGATGTGTAACACGGGGGGGGGGGGGGGGGGGGGGGGGGGGGGACAAAAAAAACTTCGTTAGATCACTCACTGAGCAAAGAAGAGCTGTTTTTCTTAACAGTAGACCTAGCCTTCCAGCTGAGATTATGTCAAATGGCGTACTTTCTTTTCCCCAAGGGATAAGTATAACATGTAAAGATGAAGAATTCTCATAGGATCTCCTGGATATGCAAGCAGATCACCTCCAAATTTGATGCCCCACTTGTTAAGAAGGAACCTTCTCACAGAGGTCTAAACACGCGATAATGTAGTCGTTCACTTTCTGTTTGAGGGTAGGTCCACAATCCTACTGAAGGAAATGACTGAGTCTTTGTGGCATTACAGTGGAATGTGAACTAAAGCACTCAGTCTGAAATAGACTTTGTTGTCATCTCACAATGAAAATTTGATTTAATGACACCTTTGCACGCCACTTCTATCGTGAAGCCTAACTTTGCGTTTCCTGCTGTCTTTATAATAATTATTTAAAGCTGGAGGTGTCCTGAGTAGTATTCCATATCTTTAACTCTGCTGAATGCAACCTGATCTTCTTCTGTTTTTTTAGCACGCTGCCTTCATCGGCGGACTTCATACATTTTATATTCAACTCAGTAAAATCTGTTCTTCCATGCATCATCCAGCCTCCTGATGCTTCGATTTTCAGTTTTTTCAGCAGCGGGATTTCTTCTTCGCTTCAAGAAGTTTTTTCGCTTTCGTTTTCCGCCTACCTTCATCAATGACTTCTATAATTCTGTTGTTCTCTTCCCGTTTCCTTCTTTTTTTGAAACACATTAGTATTGCTATCACGCTATGGCGATGTAGCTCATTAAACGTTCAAACTTCCTCCTTTACGGAGCAGGAAAACGTTCTTTCGGCGTGCAAGACAGATCTTGCCAGTCCTTGTGAAGCAACAGCGTGGCTTGACTCTTGCGAAGGAGAAAGCGGCAAGAGAAAAGTGATTTTGCTGCGGTCTTCGGGCCAACGAACCGATTAAAGAGCAGACTATTGCGAGTATTTTGAAACGTACTTGTTAAGCGATCGATCGTCCTGCGTTCCAGACGTAAAACTTTTACCTGAAACGAGGGAAGAAAATAAAGTTTACAAGGTCGTCCGCCCCATGTTGGCTTTTTCCACGAGTCATTAACAACCGCAGTTCCCAGGGTCCCTCTCTCTACTTCGACGAGTAGACAGAGGACCCTCGGTGAACCATCCCGACACACGCGCCCGCCGCCCGCGGGGCCACCAGAAAACCTTTTTATTTTTGTTCAAAACCGCCTTTGCCCTGATTTCATACGTTGGGGGCCTGGGTACGAGTCCGTCTATTATGGGATTAACAACGCAAGACCCATATATTCAGAAAGAGCACACCGAGCTTTACAAAATCTTAAGTTTCGTGTTAATTGGGCCAATATTGAACAAGATACGGCCATTCAAAACTTCAAAATTTGCAAAGAAATGTATGGATTTCCGGACAAGTGTCCGGCAATCCTATACATTTGTTACTAAATTTTGAAGTTTTTGAACGGCTGTATCTTGTTTGATATTGGCCCAATTAACACGAAACTTGAGGATTTTGTAAAGGTCGGTGTGCTCTTTCAGAATATATGGGTCTTGTGTTGTTAATCCCATAATAACGGACTCATACCCAGACCCTCACGGTATGAAATCCGGCAAAACGGTCGGCGCGCGGAAACTTGAATTGACCAATCAGGATTCAGAAGGCGGGAAAAACTTTACTGTCCTGACGTCAATGTAAGTTTGCAGGAAAGCCATTGAAGCCAGGCAACTTTTGTCGCTGGAGATGGCACTAAATATTCACGAAAAGGGATTTACAATTGGCAAAACCCTATCAGTTCTTAAAATGTGAAAAATATGAAGAAGTTTGTGTCTCCAAGCTTCTAATTTGGCGCCAAATCTGAGTCGCCGATGTCCGGCATGGCAACTCGCTCGTAATTCGTCGAGTGTCGCCAGGTAGGGTGATAGTTGTCTTATTTTGAACAAAACATCCTGTTTCTCGTCAAACTAAACCCGGAATTCTCGAGTTAACTATTAGAAGAAGCCAAAGCAACTTTAGCTTTGTCTCTATTTTTGTTACCTGCGAAGAAAAAGGCTATTATCGTGTCGTTTCGGTAGGACAGCTAAGTTTTGACTGCCGCTCGTACTGCGGGCTCAGCCGCTGTATGCAAGGCGAGGACAAAAAACAAACAAAGAAGCAAACAAAGAATACCTTGCCAGAAAGATTCGGAGGAGGAAAGTGTAATTGGTCATCTGATAATGTACCAGTTTGCTATAATCTGCTTTTGCCTTCTTGAAGAGATGTGTACACGTACAGGAGCCAGGCTCCTGACATGACATGGCTACAGCGGCCATAAGACACCACCCCCACCAATCAAAACAAACAAAAAAATATTGATAAATCTATCAAAAATATCGTAACGCAGTGTCTACTACTACTAACATTTCCGCCAAGTCCACAGTATGTGGTAACTAAAGTCAAATTAGTGAAAAGGGCGTCAAAGAAAAAAGCAGATGGGCTCCTACCTAGTAATTTCGATTGTGAAAAGCGGTGCAGCGGCAAAATGTAACTGGGTTGGCGTTACTACCTTTGTACCTGTGTACGATCAAAGCCACTGACAGTTAGTAGAAGTGTAGAAGTGTAGAAGGGCTAAGGGCCTGTTCACATGGATGTGGGGGACCCCAGGTAGGTGAAGTCCCCCGCCTTGGTGGGTTACCAATCTCTCCATACAAGCTCTCTTTTTTTCTTGACTGCTTTCACATGAGAGGTGGGGTACCTCACCTAGGCGGGTTGCACGGTCAGCCGTGCCGGGTAACCCGCTTAGCTGGGGTAAGTTTTCTCAATGCGAAGCTGAAGGTGGGTGGGGTGATGTTTAGCTGGGCATTTATCATTATAAAACCAATGAAATGCTGATCGGACGGCTAATGCCCAATATTTCGGTTAGACAGGACTAACCTTCTTCAGGGGTACACTAAATGGGAAGGATTTTGAGTAGGCCTGTCGGCGATGTACACAAGATACGCCGATGTTTAGTTTAGCGATTGATTTCTTCGATAAATTTGGCCTTGAAAGGCTCACTGAGCGAGAAAAGCCGTTGAATGAAATAAGCAGTTGACTGTAATAACAGCTTGACAAAGAACGAGCTCGTATTAAAGAAAGGTTATCACCGAGTAAAAGAAACAATCTGGAAGCATTTAGAACCTCATCCCAACGCCCCGGGGTTATAAATCTTGCATGTGAAGGCTTACTTTCTTTTACCACAGGTAGGTAGGGTACCTCACCTACCTGGGGTACCCCCACCTCCATGTTGAACAGGCCCTTAAAAGGTTGCACAACCAATCGAAAATTAGCACTTTTCTGGCGTAATTTGGTTTTATCAACTGAGTTGATTATGTGAATTGGCCACCGTAGAGATTCGAAAGCTGACGTTTCGAGCGTTAGCCCTTCGTCTTTCGCTCCGACGAAGGGCTAACGCTCGAAGCGCGAGCTTTCGAATCTCTTTACGTTGGCCAATTCACATTATCAACCCAGCTGATAAAACCAAATTATCTTGTAATTCTCCCGCCGACCCAGCACCACAGTTTCTTTAGAAACGTACCCCTCAGGAGCCCCTGACCCCCTTTATTCTTTTCCGCTTTTACCGGAGGGTTTCTTTAAGCGTACCCCCCCCCCCCCCCTGGATATCGGAGCCCCTTAAGTTATAGCTCCACTCAGATTCCCTTACTAAACCTGGGGCTTCGCCAGGATATTTAAGTTGAAGCAAGCGTGATTTGAATCACTCTTAAATCAAGCGCGAATTCCGTGTAGGAAATTGAAAAAATTGCCAAATCGAACAACCGATGAAGACATGTTTTACCGCTTACGCATTCACCCGTCTCTTCTCGGGGAGAAACGTAAACCGGCGAGGAGAACGGCGGGGGGGGGGGGGGGGGGGGCATGCTGGGTGCTTGACACAACCCCATCGCATTAAAATGGCTTCTATTCGAAGGAACCTCAAACCATCGTCCCGCGGGTTAAAAACTCAACAACAAGAACAAAAACGGTCTAACTCTTCATGGCCTTTATTGACAATAATATTATCGATCAAATTAAAGAAGTTGCTATACATGTCAACAAGCCAAGCAAAGCAAACATGTTTTACAAATTGCTGTCGCACATAAAATTATTCGAAGTATTTTCAACGCATAACGTAATTTGTTAGATCCACAAGTGAATTAAAAGTGACCAGTACCCGCTTTGGATCACTGTAGTATTAAGAACAAAGCCACAGCAAGCGTGACCCTAGGAGAAAGTGTGACCCTAGAAGGAGGCTACGTGACCTGAACACGAAGTCAGGGAAAAGAGTGATCCAAAGAAGGGCTGCTTCACTTCATATCAAGGCCAGAAAGACGTGGGAAAAATACTTATTTCGAAATCTCTTTCTACTCCTTTTTCTTCACAGTTACGAATCCGCTTTTTATCTTTGGCATTAAATAGTCTGTTTTTCATCTCAAAAATCGTATATTAACTGTTTGCTCCTTGTTCTTGTAAATAATAACTTGCCTTAATTTTTTAACTCCGTAAAGCTTTAAGCAACATCGTTAGCTACTTAACATTAACGAGAACCGGACGCATTAAGACTTAAACTTAAATAGCACTATTTAAGAAATATGCGCAAATGTTTATTGTTTTCTCTTTCAATATGTGTCTCGAGGTCACTATGTTATAAAGGGCGCAGGTTTCTATTGTTTAAATACTCGGGCCAAACTTCCCCTCAATTCGGTCTCATAAGCAGCTAGCAATTTGCTTGATACCTTGGCTGATGTTCTGGACTACAATGTTTATCATGAAATCAAACAGGTTTGACGTAATCATTCTTTTTCTTCTGTGATTGGCCATTCAAACTTGACGAGCGTGACGTCATCTTGCTGCTGCGCATGCACCCCAGGCACTTGTTTTCCAGGTCCCAGAAGCACGTTCGACAGTAGATGACATCGCAGTCCTCAGTGTCACAGTAGAGGTACTTTTTGTTCAGCCCTGTTCCACACACAGCGCACCGGCGAATATTGATGCCAACAAACTCAAACACGGCTTTCACCCAGCTGAATGTGTTACACAGAACCAACACTGCGTCCAGTCTATTAAGCATCTCAGTTTCTTCGGAAAAGTTGTTCATACTCTCAATGACTGACTTGTAGAATGTTTTACGTTCTTCAAGAAGTTTGTAGTAAAGGTAAGCGATACGCTTTCTCTCTCTCCTTGGATAGAAACGCGAGGAGATCAGGCGACGTAAGCGAAGGATGAATGCTTGAAGGAGGATAATCAACAGCAAGACTCCAAGGAGGGTAGACAGTATTATAACATACGTCTTCTTCAACCTCTTGAGATCTCCATTACACCTCTTGAAAATATTGGACTGCGCCTCATCGTCGCCAGTGATCACAACATAGAAGTAATGATCCAAGAGGATGATCATCAGTGCGAATATCAAGTAAATGAAGTAAAACAGCAAATATTTCAGCAAGCTTCGCTTCTCAGACTCGGCCAGTTGGCAGGCAGTTGGTTGAACGAATTTCTGCAGCTCGGCCTTTTTCAAAGGCACCAATAGGTCAGCGGCTCCGCTGGCCTTGCGCATGTCCTCAATCGCCTTAAAACGAAGCGTAAGAAAATGATTGTCAAATTCGTTCCAGGACAAGTAGAGTTTATGATACCTGTATGCTTCGTATAACACAAGGAACGCTAGCAAAGGCAGCAACATTGCGATAATCTTGACAAATTCGCACAGCTCCCCAGTCATGATCACCACAGAAGAATGGTCACTGTCTGGAGGCATGTCGTATATTCTAAAACGTTCAGGGCTTTGTTCCAAAATTTTCTTTAACTGCCATAGCGTGTGATTATTTGCGCTGTTTATGTGTTCACACGTTTTCTGGATTTGAGCGTCGGAGAGGTGATTGCACGCGTTCTTCGGTGTTAGGAATTCGCAATTCAGAGAAGCTTTCAGTCGTGTGCAGTTGGTGAACATGTTGTCCACTTTACTTGAGCAGATGTTGTATGCGCGACGTAGATAACCCATGCAAATGACCTCTGATGAATAATTGCTTTTAAACGACTTATCTTGGCGATCAGATGATGACAGCAAAGCAGTTTCAAGGTAATTCCTCGCCGCGTGTGAAATGTTCTCATACTTGTGCAAATGCTGTACAACGGCTCTGTTGTTTCCATCCACAAAAACAAAATCCGACATATTAGAGCTGCGATTATCTCCTAAGTTGTGCGTTTCCATTAGACAGGCTCTGCTTTGCGTGACAATGTGTACATTGTCAATGAAATTGCACGCTGGACCAGAGACGATAAAAAATGTGATTAGCAACCAGAATGAAATTTTTCCGCCACAGCCAAACAAACTTGGAAAGACAAGCAACGCGATACACTGGAGACGTGTCCTGTTCAGAAAACCCGAAGATTGTAGCCACAACAAAGCCAATCAACAGAGCGGAAACGACGCAAATGACAACGTGCAAATGAGCTAAGAGGTACAACGTCAAAAATATGAACACACCCAGCAATAATCCTAAAAGCATGCCCATTAAAATTCGTATCTTCGGCCGCTTGTTCGGCGCTAGTAACTTCTCTTTGGTTTCATTCACCGCGCGCACCGCATCTTTGATACTCTCAGTGGAGCGTCTTCCTCCGCTTCAATACTCTCGTATGAAGCCATTCTGTGCTTTATTTGCTCTTTCGTTTTCCTGATCACCGATGATGTTGGCTTCAGACTTGTCGAGCCGCCTTTTCTTTTATATTTCTCCTCTTTCGGTTTCTCGATCGTCGGCTCATAGTTATCTCGCTTATCTGTCGAGGGAGATGACGGTGGAGTCTTGTAATGCATTGGCGTGTCGTAGATGTGAGGTTCGTTACACTCTGTACACCCTGGAACGTTTGATCGGGCAGGTTTAGGAGGAATAACGCTGGGTACTTGATAAATGCTACCTTCGTCCTTCGTCAAAGGGTTTTCTTGAATATTAACTGCAGCGCCCCCAGCAGAGCTACTGTTGGTCACGTTTGATTGAGTTTTCTCGTCAACTTTCTTTTGGTTGCCTATCGGATTAATTTTAGCCGCCTTGATATCAGCTGTTTTGGGTTCTTCCTTCGGTTGAACAGGTTTAGCCGTTTCTTTCACTTGAGGGGTTTTCGCCTCCCTCTTTTCGATCGGTTCGTAGTTTTGGTCTTCGTTCAAAATCTTCCTGTGGCGTGGGTTGTAGTGATCGCGGCGTGTCTCTCGCTGCCGTTGTTGTATTCTTGGTATTCAGTCGTGACACAGCTCTGGGTTCACTCGGTTTTGAAACTTCGCCACTTTTGTTTAAGTTCAATTTAAAAGGCCTTCCGATCGCCTTAACTCTGTCGGTTTCAGTCGCCTTAGCTTCTGGTTTCTGTTTGTGAACTGTCTGAAGAGATTTCAGTCCAATCTTTGGCTCCTGTTTATCATCCTTGACAGTATTTCCGGTTTTCGAAGCGTTTCGGTTCGTTGGCTTTTCGTCATCATTAGAGTAATTTCCATCTAGAGAATCTTCTACGACTCCCGAGTCGCCCGACGTTTCCTTCCTTTCCTCTTTCTCCTTTTCTTGCGGTTGCCTCATACTTCCGGCAAAAGGTTTGGGGTAAAGCGGCGTTTTCTTGGTAATAGGCGTATTAGTTCGAGTCTGAAGCCACGCGGGCTTCTCTTTGCCTGATTCGTTATTTACGGCAGGTTTTTTATCATCTTTTTTCTCGTCTTTCTTGTCAGAATCTGCACTTCCTGAACCGCTCCCGTTTTTGTTATTTCCAGTCAGTTTCGCCGCGCAACTCTCAGGAAATTTTCCAACCTTTCCACTATTTAAATTCTTGCCATACATCCAGCCGTCCCCGCGTTTCCGAACGTCAAAAATAATATCGCCCTTTTCTACAGCCATCGGCGAATCTTTGCCACCAAATCTTGCTTCTTGGGGTCAGGTGTAAAATCTTGAGTTATTTTAAGGTATAAGCCATCCATAGTGCCCAGAAATGCGACCAGAAGGACTTAAAAAACGATTTATTTTCCTGAAGGCGACCGGTGTTTTATTGCGGTGCGTACATGTTTGATTTGAATAAAAATTCACAATAGCGTTCGAAGTGTTGTTTTCTTATCGCGTCACGTGACAGGCTGTCCAGCTGACTTGACTCACACCTTGAGTTTATTGGTTTCGCATGAGTGATCTTTAGCTTTCACTGGGTTCCCTCAGCGACGGATCTGTTCTGTAAATAGATGACAAGAAGAGCCTGAAGCTTTTAAAACAATAAACAAATGATATCATCAATTAAAAGCATTTCACATTCAGTGTCAGGTTGTCAATTTCCTTTTCAAAGACCAAAATTTCATTTCGCATTGTGTCACAATTTAACGATACGTGGGGTGGTGTTTTCGTCTGTTTTGATTCTGTTTAATAACATTTCACCCACCGCCAGAAAATTCATCTTTGTTTTATGGGAAAACTGAATCACCCGAGAGGTCAATTAGCATAAAATGCCAATTTATCCTCGCTGGTAATCAAGGCAGAAAAATCCGAAAGTAAACAAAAGTGAGTCGTCACGTCTAAAAATACGCTGAAATTATCCACGATCACGCGACTACTGTATAAAGTGAAAATAAATAAATAAATAATAAAAAATGGTTTAATAGTAGTATGCCGAGTATTCTGACAAAAATTTGAGTGGCAAATTCATTGGCCATATATGTTTAAATCAAAGTAAATCAATTCCAAAACATTACTCCATGGTTAGCAGTATAAAGTAACATAATATCATAACCATGCATAATGTTGTTACTTTATGAGACTAACACCGTTCAGGATGACGTAGTTTCAGTTTAAATCAGAAAATTCTACAATTATCCAATTTTTTATTGAAGAAACGTAACTACCAAATATATACCCAAAAGCTGGAATTAAGCCAATTTTCAATTTGGATTTATGATCTTCTCAATAGCAAAAATATTTGTTATTTAAATGTTAAAAACGTTAAACAAAAGCACTATTTGTTTCACCAGCCAATAGTTGTCTGGTTGGCATATTAACAATAGGTGACGTCACTAATATCTTTGCTACACCTTTCCAACAGATATTGGGTTATTGATGTTCCACAAAATATTCAATCACCCCTGATGGATGGAACGATTTTTTTGAATCCCACTTCAGCTCATAATGCATGTAACCCCAAAGCAAGTTTTCTCCCACAATATTGTGTCTTCCTTTTGTTTAGTGACATAGGAGATCCCAAACTATGCCCTATTTTCTTTCAATGCAGAAGGCCAAGAACTGAAGGAAACCAACAATGAAAAGTACTCTGTACACTATAAAGAAGAAATTATGTACTGATTGATCACACTCAATTAAACAATTAGATTATGGATTGGAGGTATCTATCTATGAGGAGGGCTGTATAGGAGGTATCTAGCCTGCATAGCAGGCCATAGAAAGGGAGGGAGGAAAGTCAAAATGAGCGCGGGAGGGTGAAGGTGATCCTCCCACGCTTTGCGCGCTCGTTCCCTCCCCTTCGGACGCCTGCCACGCAGGCTAGGAGGTCTCTGAAATGGTTCACAAACAAAAAAGTAGCGAATTGTGGATCATGGAAATCAAAATTTCATTTTCCAAATCATGGTACTCTTTTAGATAACCAGTTGCTCCTACACTAGAAAGAGTGTTTGAAGAAAGCAAAATCGTGAAAGGCTAAGGCTTCATACTAGGAGTTGCAATACCTAAATCACTCTTGATAGATGCCTCTAACCATTCGTCTACACTTGGGTCTCAAAATCTGCATGGAGAATAGAGTGGTGGGATTATGAATATAGTTTAATAATTCAAGGTCTTAACAGGTCAAACATAACCTTCAGGTCACAGATCACAAGGAATAATTTCTTAAATTTGCATTTCACAAAAAAATAAAATCAGTTTAAAATGCATCACGAGAATACCCCTGTACGAACCCACTCTGAGTAGGCCAAACACCAAATCAAAAAATGTAAAGAAATAAAAAAAAAATTTTTCCAAGGAATATGAACCACTTCTCTTATTATCATCTCACACAATGCATGTACATATTGAAGCAAAGAAAAGTCAGCTATAAGAGAGAAATTGCTGGAAAATTATACTAGATGTGCAGGCTGCATGACAAAATATGACGGTACAATCAGTTAGTAAACAATAGGTAATCAGTAAGTAATCAATGAGTAGTCAACAGTATCAATGAATAATCAATGACATTGAGGAGTAATCAATGTATTCACGTATAACCAATAGCAAAGAAAAAAAATTGCAGTCATTGATTGCTCATTGATCATTGCCAATAATCAAAGACTAATACAAAAGATGATTACCCACTGATAATACCCTTTGATTAAATGTAACTGGTAATACATTTCGTTTTGTCAGATACTTGCTATTGTTAACCATGTTCTAGAATCAACCTGTTTTGCTGGAATTTGGTGACCATACGCTAATTGGTTGCTTGACAATGCTCAGACTCCGACTGGTAGACTACGAGTAGTTCCTCTTTCGCTTAGTCCGTATTGCAAAACGCCAAAGAAACCCGCAAGAAAAAAATGGCCACGCGAGATCCTGGTGGATCTCACGCGGCTCTTTTTTCTCTTGCAAGGTTTCTTTCGCGTCTCGCTCGATGGACTAAGCGAAAGAGGGACTACTCGTAGTCTACCAACTGGCTACCAATAAAACAGTTGCTTGACATTTTTTATGGCCTGGGTGTTCAGCAGCATACATTTGACGCAGTTTTGATTGCCCAAACATGCTCAGCTGGGTGTTGCATGTTACGTCCAATGGAACAAAGGACAACAACATAACTTATTTTTATGTTCAGAGGGAATTTAAAAGTTACACTATCTTGTGAGAGAAATAAGCCTAAAAAATGTACTAGCAAAACACAAATGGCAGTGCGGTGCCAAATTCTACCAGAAAAAAAAAAAAAAACAATGGAAACCATGCAGACCAATGACCTCAAGCTAAATTTTTCCATCTATTATTCTTTCGGTATGGTTAATCCTTTTGATATTTCATAGAGCAGGCTTTTAAAAGGTACCAATTTCAGACTTGCCAACTCTCACAGTTTTTGCCGCGAGTCTCACGATTTTTTGTCATTTCTCACGGTCTCCCGACAAGGCTCCCAATCTCACATTTTTTTTTGGGAAAAATCTCTCTGAAAGGAAGTAAATTAAGTTGTTGAATACCAATAGAATATTCACGGGGAATGCTAGTGCAATAAAGTGATAAACTAATGACGAAAAACACTGTACTTTTCTACTTTTTTGTACAGAGCTGTGATTTTTACTTGTGTCCAGTGCAGCTTCAATATAAACTTATCGTTTTCCTCCGCGTCTGTTCCCCATTTCGAAATGGGGAACAGACGCGGAGGAAAACGATAAGTTTATATTGAAGCTGCACTGGACACAAGTAAAAATCACAGCTCTGTACAAAAAAGTAGAAAGTACAGTGTTTTTCGTCATTAGTTTATCACTTTATTGCACTAGCATTCCCCGTGAATATTCTATTGGTATTCAACAACTTAATTTACTTCCTTTCAGAGAGATTTTTCCCAAAAAAAAATGTGAGATTGGGAGCCTTGTCGGGAGACCGTGAGAAATGACAAAAAATCGTGAGACTCGCGGCAAAAACTGTGAGAGTTGGCAAGTCTGAAATTGGTACCTTTTAAAAGCCTGCTCTATGAAATATCAAAAGGATTAACCATACCGAAAGAATAATAGATGGAAAAATTTAGCTTGAGGTCATTGGTCTGCATGGTTTCCATTGTTTTTTTTTTTTTTTCTGGTAGAATTTGCACCGCACTGCCATTTGTGTTTTGCTAGTACATTTTTTAGGCTTATTTCTCTCACAAGATAGTGTAACTTTTAAATTCCCTCTGAACATAAAAATAAGTTATGTTGTTGTCCTTTGTTCCATTGGACGTAACATGCAACACCCAGCTGAGCATGTTTGGGCAATCAAAACTGCGTCAAATGTATGCTGCTGAACACCCAGGCCATAAATAATGTCAAGCAACTGTTTTATTGGTAGCCAGTTGGTAGACTACGAGTAGTCCCTCTTTCGCTTAGTCCATCGAGTGAGACGCGAAAGAAACCTTGCAAGAGAAAAAAGAGCCGCGTGAGATCCACCAGGATCTCGCGCTGGCCATTTTTTTCTTGCGGGTTTCTTTCGGCGTTTTGCAATACGGACTAAGCGAAAGAGGAACTACTTCGTAGTCTACCAGTCGGAGTCTGAGCATTGTCAAGCAACCAATTAGCGTATGGTCACCAAATTCCAGCAAAACAGGTTGATTCTAGAACATGGTTAACAATAGCAAGTATCTGACAAAACGAAATGTATTACCAGTTACATTTAATCAAAGGGTATTATCAGTGGGTAATCATCTTTTGTATTAGTCTTTGATTATTGGCAATGATCAATGAGCAATCAATGACTGCAATTTTTTTTCTTTGCTATTGGTTATACATGAATACATTGATTACTCCTCAATGTCATTGATTATTCATTGATACTGTTGACTACTCATTGATTACTTACTGATTACCTATTGTTTACTAACTGATTGTACCGTCATATTTTGTCATGCAGCCTGCACATCTAGTATAATTTTCCAGCAATTTCTCTCTTATAGCTGACTTTTCTTTGCTTCAATATGTACATGCATTGTGTGAGATGATAATAAGAGAAGTGGTTCATATTCCTTGGAAAAATTTTTTTTTTATTTCTTTACATTTTTTGATTTGGTGTTTGGCCTACTCAGAGTGGGTTCGTACAGGGGTATTCTCGTGATGCATTTTAAACTGATTTTATTTTTTTTGTGAAATGCAAATTTAAGAAATTATTCCTTGTGATCTGTGACCTGAAGGTTATGTTTGACCTGTTAAGACCTTGAATTATTAAACTATATTCATAATCCCACCACTCTATTCTCCATGCAGATTTTGAGACCCAAGTGTAGACGAATGGTTAGAGGCATCTATCAAGAGTGATTTAGGTATTGCAACTCCTAGTATGAAGCCTTAGCCTTTCACGATTTTGCTTTCTTCAAACACTCTTTCTAGTGTAGGAGCAACTGGTTATCTAAAAGAGTACCATGATTTGGAAAATGAAATTTTGATTTCCATGATCCACAATTCGCTACTTTTTTGTTTGTGAACCATTTCAGAGACCTCCTAGCCTGCGTGGCAGGCGTCCGAAGGGGAGGGAACGAGCGCGCAAAGCGTGGGAGGATCACCTTCTCCCTCCCGCGCTCATTTTGACTTTCCTCCCTCCCTTTCTATGGCCTGCCTATGCAGGCTAGATACCTCCTATACAGCCCTCCTCATAGATAGATACCTCCAATCCATAATCTAATTGTTTAATTGAGTGTGATCAATCAGTACATAATTTCTTCTTTATAGTGTACAGAGTACTTTTCATTGTTGGTTTCCTTCAGTTCTTGGCCTTCTGCATTGAAAGAAAATAGGCATAGTTTCGGGATCTCCTATGTCACTAAACAAAAGGAAGACACAATATTGTGGGAGAAAACTTGCTTTGGGGTTACATGCATTATGAGCTGAAGTGGGATTCAAAAAAATCGTTCCATCCATCAGGGGTGATTGAATATTTTGTGGAACATCAATAACCCAATATCTGTTGGAAAGGTGTAGCAAAGATATTAGTGACGTCACCTATTGTTAATATGCCAACCAGACAACTATTGGCTGGTGAAACAAATAGTGCTTTTGTTTAACGTTTTTAACATTTAAATAACAAATATTTTTGCTATTGAGAAGATCATAAACCAAATTGAAAATTGGCTTAATTCCAGCTTTTGGGTATATATTTGGTAGTTACGTTTCTTCAATAAAAAATTGGATAATTGTAGAATTTTCTGATTTAAACTGAAACTACGTCATCCTGAACGGTGTTAGTCTCATAAAGTAACAACATTATGCATGGTTATGATATTATGTTACTTTATACTGCTAACCATGGAGTAATGTTTTGGAATTGATTTACTTTGATTTAAACATATATGGCCAATGAATTTGCCACTCAAATTTTTGTCAGAATACTCGGCATACTACTATTAAACCATTTTTTTATTATTTATTTATTTATTTTCACTTTATACAGTAGTCGCGTGATCGTGGATAATTTCAGCGTATTTTTAGACGTGACGACTCACTTTTGTTTACTTTCGGATTTTTCTGCCTTGATTACCAGCGAGGATAAATTGGCATTTTATGCTAATTGACCTCTCGGGTGATTCAGTTTTCCCATAAAACAAAGATGAATTTTCTGGCGGTGGGTGAAATGTTATTAAACAGAATCAAAACAGACGAAAACACCACCCCACGTATCGTTAAATTGTGACACAATGCGAAATGAAATTTTGGTCTTTGAAAAGGAAATTGGCAACCTGACACTGAATGTGAAATGCTTTTAATTGATGATATCATTTGTTTATTGTTTTAAAAGCTTCAGGCTCTTCTTGTCATCTATTTACAGAACAGATCCGTCGCTGAGGGAACCCAGTGAAAGCTAAAGATCACTCATGCGAAACCAATAAACTCAAGGTGTGAGTCAAGTCAGCTGGACAGCCTGTCACGTGACGCGATAAGAAAACAACACTTCGAACGCTATTGTGAATTTTTATTCAAATCAAACATGTACGCACCGCAATAAAACACCGGTCGCCTTCAGGAAAATAAATCGTTTTTTAAGTCCTTCTGGTCGCATTTCTGGGCACTATGGATGGCTTATACCTTAAAATAACTCAAGATTTTACACCTGACCCCAAGGAAGCAAGATTTGGTGGCAAAGATTCGCCGATGGCTGTAGAAAAGGGCGATATTATTTTTGACGTTCGGAAACGCGGGGACGGCTGGATGTATGGCAAGAATTTAAATAGTGGAAAGGTTGGAAAATTTCCTGAGAGTTGCGCGGCGAAACTGACTGGAAATAACAAAAACGGGAGCGGTTCAGGAAGTGCAGATTCTGACAAGAAAGACGAGAAAAAAGATGATAAAAAACCTGCCGTAAATAACGAATCAGGCAAAGAGAAGCCCGCGTGGCTTCAGACTCGAACTAATACGCCTATTACCAAGAAAACGCCGCTTTACCCCAAACCTTTTGCCGGAAGTATGAGGCAACCGCAAGAAAAGGAGAAAGAGGAAAGGAAGGAAACGTCGGGCGACTCGGGAGTCGTAGAAGATTCTCTAGATGGAAATTACTCTAATGATGACGAAAAGCCAACGAACCGAAACGCTTCGAAAACCGGAAATACTGTCAAGGATGATAAACAGGAGCCAAAGATTGGACTGAAATCTCTTCAGACAGTTCACAAACAGAAACCAGAAGCTAAGGCGACTGAAACCGACAGAGTTAAGGCGATCGGAAGGCCTTTTAAATTGAACTTAAACAAAAGTGGCGAAGTTTCAAAACCGAGTGAACCCAGAGCTGTGTCACGACTGAATACCAAGAATACAACAACGGCAGCGAGAGACACGCCGCGATCACTACAACCCACGCCACAGGAAGATTTGAACGAAGACCAAAACTACGAACCGATCGAAAAGAGGGAGGCGAAAACCCCTCAAGTGAAAGAAACGGCTAAACCTGTTCAACCGAAGGAAGAACCCAAAACAGCTGATATCAAGGCGGCTAAAATTAATCCGATAGGCAACCAAAAGAAAGTTGACGAGAAAACTCATCAAACGTGACCAACAGTAGCTCTGCTGGGGGCGCTGCAGTTAATATTCAAGAAAACCCTTTGACGAAGGACGAAGGTAGCATTTATCAAGTACCCAGCGTTATTCCTCCTAAACCTGCCCGATCAAACGTTCCAGGGTGTACAGAGTGTAACGAACCTCACATCTACGACACGCCAATGCATTACAAGACTCCACCGTCATCTCCCTCGACAGATAAGCGAGATAACTATGAGCCGACGATCGAGAAACCGAAAGAGGAGAAATATAAAAGAAAAGGCGGCTCGACAAGTCTGAAGCCAACATCATCGGTGATCAGGAAAACGAAAGAGCAAATAAAGCACAGAATGGCTTCATACGAGAGTATTGAAGCGGAGGAAGACGCTCCACTGAGAGTATCAAAGATGCGGTGCGCGCGGTGAATGAAACCAAAGAGAAGTTACTAGCGCCGAACAAGCGGCCGAAGATACGAATTTTAATGGGCATGCTTTTAGGATTATTGCTGGGTGTGTTCATATTTTTTGACGTTGTACCTCTTAGCTCATTTGCACGTTGTCATTTGCGTCGTTTCCGCTCTGTTGATTGGCTTTGTTGTGGCTACAATCTTCGGGTTTTCTGAACAGGACACGTCTCCAGTGTATCGCGTTGCTTGTCTTTCCAAGTTTGTTTGGCTGTGGCGGAAAAATTTCATTCTGGTTGCTAATCACATTTTTTATCGTCTCTGGTCCAGCGTGCAATTTCATTGACAATGTACACATTGTCACGCAAAGCAGAGCCTGTCTAATGGAAACGCACAACTTAGGAGATAATCGCAGCTCTAATATGTCGGATTTTGTTTTTGTGGATGGAAACAACAGAGCCGTTGTACAGCATTTGCACAAGTATGAGAACATTTCACACGCGGCGAGGAATTACCTTGAAACTGCTTTGCTGTCATCATCTGATCGCCAAGATAAGTCGTTTAAAAGCAATTATTCATCAGAGGTCATTTGCATGGGTTATCTACGTCGCGCATACAACATCTGCTCAAGTAAAGTGGACAACATGTTCACCAACTGCACACGACTGAAAGCTTCTCTGAATTGCGAATTCCTAACACCGAAGAACGCGTGCAATCACCTCTCCGACGCTCAAATCCAGAAAACGTGTGAACACATAAACAGCGCAAATAATCACACGCTATGGCAGTTAAAGAAAATTTTGGAACAAAGCCCTGAACGTTTTAGAATATACGACATGCCTCCAGACAGTGACCATTCTTCTGTGGTGATCATGACTGGGGAGCTGTGCGAATTTGTCAAGATTATCGCAATGTTGCTGCCTTTGCTAGCGTTCCTTGTGTTATACGAAGCATACAGGTATCATAAACTCTACTTGTCCTGGAACGAATTTGACAATCATTTTCTTACGCTTCGTTTTAAGGCGATTGAGGACATGCGCAAGGCCAGCGGAGCCGCTGACCTATTGGTGCCTTTGAAAAAGGCCGAGCTGCAGAAATTCGTTCAACCAACTGCCTGCCAACTGGCCGAGTCTGAGAAGCGAAGCTTGCTGAAATATTTGCTGTTTTACTTCATTTACTTGATATTCGCACTGATGATCATCCTCTTGGATCATTACTTCTATGTTGTGATCACTGGCGACGATGAGGCGCAGTCCAATATTTTCAAGAGGTGTAATGGAGATCTCAAGAGGTTGAAGAAGACGTATGTTATAATACTGTCTACCCTCCTTGGAGTCTTGCTGTTGATTATCCTCCTTCAAGCATTCATCCTTCGCTTACGTCGCCTGATCTCCTCGCGTTTCTATCCAAGGAGAGAGAGAAAGCGTATCGCTTACCTTTACTACAAACTTCTTGAAGAACGTAAAACATTCTACAAGTCAGTCATTGAGAGTATGAACAACTTTTCCGAAGAAACTGAGATGCTTAATAGACTGGACGCAGTGTTGGTTCTGTGTAACACATTCAGCTGGGTGAAAGCCGTGTTTGAGTTTGTTGGCATCAATATTCGCCGGTGCGCTGTGTGTGGAACAGGGCTGAACAAAAAGTACCTCTACTGTGACACTGAGGACTGCGATGTCATCTACTGTCGAACGTGCTTCTGGGACCTGGAAAACAAGTGCCTGGGGTGCATGCGCAGCAGCAAGATGACGTCACGCTCGTCAAGTTTGAATGGCCAATCACAGAAGAAAAAGAATGATTACGTCAAACCTGTTTGATTTCATGATAAACATTGTAGTCCAGAACATCAGCCAAGGTATCAAGCAAATTGCTAGCTGCTTATGAGACCGAATTGAGGGGAAGTTTGGCCCGAGTATTTAAACAATAGAAACCTGCGCCCTTTATAACATAGTGACCTCGAGACACATATTGAAAGAGAAAACAATAAACATTTGCGCATATTTCTTAAATAGTGCTATTTAAGTTTAAGTCTTAATGCGTCCGGTTCTCGTTAATGTTAAGTAGCTAACGATGTTGCTTAAAGCTTTACGGAGTTAAAAAATTAAGGCAAGTTATTATTTACAAGAACAAGGAGCAAACAGTTAATATACGATTTTTGAGATGAAAAACAGACTATTTAATGCCAAAGATAAAAAGCGGATTCGTAACTGTGAAGAAAAAGGAGTAGAAAGAGATTTCGAAATAAGTATTTTTCCCACGTCTTTCTGGCCTTGATATGAAGTGAAGCAGCCCTTCTTTGGATCACTCTTTTCCCTGACTTCGTGTTCAGGTCACGTAGCCTCCTTCTAGGGTCACACTTTCTCCTAGGGTCACGCTTGCTGTGGCTTTGTTCTTAATACTACAGTGATCCAAAGCGGGTACTGGTCACTTTTAATTCACTTGTGGATCTAACAAATTACGTTATGCGTTGAAAATACTTCGAATAATTTTATGTGCGACAGCAATTTGTAAAACATGTTTGCTTTGCTTGGCTTGTTGACATGTATAGCAAACTTCTTTAATTTGATCGATAATATTATTGTCCAATAAAGGCCATGAAGAGTTAGACCGTTTTTGTTCTTGTTGTTGAGTTTTTTAAACCCGCGGGACGATGGTTTGAGGTTCCTTCGAATAGAAGCCATTTTAATGCGATGGGGTTGTGTCAAGCCACCCAGCATGCCCCCCCCCCCCCCCCCCCCCCCGCCCGTTTCTCCTCGCCCGGTTTTACGGTTTCTCCCCCGAGAAGAGACGGGTGAATGCGTAAGCGGTAAAAACATGTCTTCATCGGGTTGTTCGATTTGGCAATTTTTTCAATTTTCCTACACGGAATTCGCGCTTGATTCAAGAGTGATTCAAATCACGCTTGCTTCAACTTAAATATCCTGGCGAAGCCCCAGGTTTAGTAAGGGAATCTGAGTGGAGCTATAACTTAAGGGGCTCCGATATCCAGGGGGGGGGGGGGGGTACGCTTAAAGAAACCCTCCGGAAAAGCGGAAAAGAATAAAGGGGGTCAGGCTCCTGAGGGGGTACGTTCTAAAGAAACTGTGGTGCTGGGTCGGCGGGAGAATTACAAGATAATTTGGTTTTATCAGCTGGGTTGATAATGTGAATTGGCCAACGTAAAGAGATTCGAAAGCTCGCGCTTCGAGCGTTAGCCCTTCGTCGGAGCGAAAGACGAAGGGCTAACGCTCGAAACGTCAGCTTTCGAATCTCTACGGTGGCCAATTTCACATAATCAACTCAGTTGATTAAAACCAAATTAGCGCCAGAAAAGTGCTAATTTTCGATTGGTTGTGCAACCTTTTAAGGGCCTGTTCACATGGAGGTGGGGGGACCCCAGGTAGGTGAGGTACCCTACCTACCTGTGGTAAAAGAAAGTAAGCCTTCACATGCAAGATTTATAACCCCGGGGCGTTGGGATGAGGTTTTCTAAATGCTTCCAGATTGTTTCTTTTACTCGGTGATAACCTTTCTTAATACGAGCTCGTTCTTTGTCAAGCTGTTATTACAGTCACTGCTTATTTCATTCAACGGCTTTTCTGGCTCAGTGAGCCTTTCAAGGCCAAATTATCGAAGAAATCAATCGCTAAACTAAACATCGGCGTATCTTTGTGTACATCGCCGACAGGCCCTGCTCAAAATCCTTCCCATTTAGTGTAGCCCCTGAGGAAGGTTAGTCCTGTCTAACCGAAATATTGGGCTCATTAGCCGTCCGGTCAGCATTTCAATTGGTTTTATAATGGATAAATGCCCAGCTAAACATCACCCCACCCCACCTTCAGCATTCACATGGAGAAAACTTACCCCACCTAAGCGGGTTACCCGGCACGGCTGACCGGGCAACCCGCCTAGGTGAGGTACCCCACCTCTCATGTGAAAGCAGTCAAGAAAAAAAGAGAGATTGTATGGAGAGATTGGTAACCCCACCAAGGCGGGGGACTTCACCTACCTGGGGTCCCCCACATCCATGTGAACAGGCCCTTAGCCCTTCTACACTTCTACACTTCTACTAACTGTCAGTGGCTTTGATCGTACACAGGTACAAAGGTAGTAACGGCCAACCCAGTTACATTTTTGCCGCTGCACCGCTTTTTCACAATCGAAATTACTAGGTAGGAGCCCATCTTGCTTTTTTTTCTTTGACGCCCTTTATCACTAAATTTGACTTTAGTTACCACATACTGTGGACTTGGCGGAAATGTTAGTAGTAGTAGGACACTGCGTTACGATATTTTTGATAGATTTATCAATATTTTTTTGTTTGTTTTGATTGGTGGGGTGGTGTCTTATGGGCCGCTGTAGCCATGTCATGTCAGGAGCCTGGGCTCCTGTACGTGTACACATCTCTTCAAGAAGGCAAAAAAGCCAGATTATAGCAAACTGGTAACATTATCAGATGACCAATTACACTTTCCTCCTCCGAATCTTTCTGGCAAGGTATTCTTTGTTTGCTTCTTTGTTGTGTTTTTTGTCCTCGCCTTGCATACAGCGGCTGAGCCCGCCGTAGAGCCTCAGTCAAAACTTAGCTGTCCTACCGAAACGACACGATAATAGCCTTTGTTCTTCGCAGGTAACAAAGATAGAGACAAAGCTAAAGTTGCTTTGGCTTCTTCTAATAGTTAACTCGAGAATTCCGGGTTCAGTTTGACGAGAAACAGGATGTTTTGTTCAAAATAAGACTATCACCCTACCTGGCGACACTCGACGAATTACGAGCGAGTTGCCATGCCGGACATCGGCGACTCAGATTTGGCGCCAAATTAGAAGCTTGGAGACACAAGCTTCTTCATATTTTTTCACATTTTAAGAACTGATAGGGTTTTGCCAATTGTAACCCCTTTTCGTGATATTTAGTGCCATCTCCAGCGACAAAAGTTGCCTGGCTTCAATGGCTTTCCTGCAAACTTACATTGACGTCAGGACAGTAAAGGGTTTTTCCCGCCTTCTGAATCCTGATTGGTCAATTCAAGTTTCCCGCGCCGACCGTTTTGCCGGATTTCATACCGTGAGGGTCTGGGTATGAGTCCGTCTATTATGGGATTAACAACACAAGACCCATATATTCTGAAAGAGCACACCGACCTTTACAAATTCCTCAAGTTTCGTGTTAATTGGGCCAATATCAAACAAGATACAGCCGTTCAAAACTTCAAAATTTAGTACAACAGGAGCCCATCACCCGTAACAATGTATGGATTGCCGGACACTTGTCCGGAAATCCATACATTTCTTTGCAAATTTTGAAGTTTTTGAATGGCCGTATCTTGTTCAATATTGGCCCAATTAACACGAAACTTTAAGATTTTGTAAAGCTCGGTGTGCTCTTTCTGAATATATGGGTCTTGCGTTGTTAATCCCATAATATACGGACTCGTACCCAGGCCCCCAACGTATGAAATCAGGCAAGGCGGTTTTGAACAAAATTAAAGGTTTTCTGGTGGCCCGCGGGCGGCGGGCGCGTGTCGGGATGGTTCCCAGGGTCCTCTGTCTACTTCGTCGAAGTAGAGAGAGGACCCTGGGAATGAGGTTGTTAATGACTCTGGAAAATCCAACATGGCGGACGACCTTGTAACTTTATTTTCTCGTTTCGGTAAAGTTTTCGTCTGGAACGCAGGACGATGCGCTTAAAATACGTTCAAAATATCGCATAGTCGGCTCTTTATCGGTTCGTTGCCCCGAAGACCGCAGCAAAATCACTGTTTCTCCTTGCCGCTTCTCCTTTCGCAAGAGGAAGCCACGCTGTTGCTTCACAAAGGACTGGCAAGAATCTGTATTACGCCGAAACGTTTTCCTGCTCCGTCAAAGGAGGAAGTTGAACGGTTTTAATGAGCTACATCGCGATAGCGTGATTAAGCAATAGAATTGTTTCAAAGAGAACGGGAAGAGAAACAACAGGAATTATCGAAAGTCATTGAGGAAGTAGGCGGAGAAAACGAAAGCGAAAAAACTTATTGAAGAAGAAGAAGAAATCCTCGCTGCTAAAAACTGAAAAGCGAAGACAATAAGGAGGCCTGATGAATGCATGGAAGAACAAGATTTTACTGAGTTGAATATAAAATGTAATGAAGGCGCCGATGAGGCAGCGTTGCTACAGAAGAAGATCAGGTTTGCATGCAGCAGAGTTGAAGATATGGAATACTACTCAGGACACCTCCAGCTTTAAATAATTATTATAAAGAACAGGAACCAAAGATAGGCTTCACGATAGAAGTGGTGTGCCAAAGGTGTCAATTAAATCAAATTTTCATTGTGAAGAAACAAAGGCTATTTCAGAACTGAGTGCTTTAGTTCACATTCCAACTGTAATGCCACAAAGACTTCAGTCATTTCCTTCAGTGGATTGGACGTACCCTCAAACAGAAAGTGAAACGCTACATTATCGCGTGTTTTTAGACCTCTGGGAGAAGGGTTATTTCTTAACAAGTGGCATCAAATTTGGAGGTGATCTGCTTGCATATCCAGGAGATCCTATGAGATATCATTCATTTTACATTGTTATAATTATCCCTTGGGGAAAGAAAGTCACGCCATTTGACATAATCTCAGCTGGAAGGCTAGGTTCTACTGTTAAGAAAACAGCTCTTCTTTGCTCAGTGAGTGACTCTAACGAAGTCGTGTACACATCTGTCAAGTGGAGTGGAATAGCCTAAATACAGAGTATATGAAATCACAAGTGTTTATGATGCAATTCTACATCAAGGCTTTGGTTATA
Source organism: Platygyra sinensis (assembly GCA_019787425.1). Lineage (NCBI taxonomy): Eukaryota > Metazoa > Cnidaria > Anthozoa > Scleractinia > Merulinidae > Platygyra > Platygyra sinensis. Next base: position 33,182 of record JAHPZR010052805.1, read on the forward strand.
AGGAGGTAGGATAACCATTGCTAGGGTTACACTTGCAAGACAGTTAACCTAGCACTCCCGCTATAATTATTATTCTTATTATACATTGAATTCTCTAACTCTTCTGATTGGCCAAAAGCATACAGCGAATTTCGAAATCAGTGCCCATGACATCATAACTGCAGATTATACAATTATTATGTCAAGGACATTCAAGGTCACAGGTAATCATGTCAAGTTCGCACACTTTGTTGTTGCTTCCCGTCAGTGAAGAAGCAAAAACATGACTTCCATTTTCTTCGTTTAATGTCTAATAAAACAATTATATTCATAATTATTGGGTTTTTGCAATATTCAGAATAATCAAGGTCTCAGTAAGGGTTATTAGCCTCAGTCTCCGGCTTCTGGTGATGACCCTTACCACGACCCTGATTATTCTGGATATCTCAAAAACCTCATCTAATAATTGTTTATTATTTTCATAGATTTGTTTACAAGGGAGGTAAGGTTACCCTGGTGCTAGGGTAATCCTAGTTGGGCACTAAGGTTCCCTACCTACCTGTAAATGCTCTGCTAGAGACAAACTCCAAGAATCAAAATATGATAACAATACTGGCAAGACAAACAAGCTTTGATTTCATAAAGATTGTCTTAATTCACAATCTTTCTTAGTTATTCTTTGGATACAACAAATATCAAATAACGGCTTTTCGTGACAACATTTTTTCAGTAATGTTTCACTACTGTCACTGCTACTGTCAGGGATTTCAAGTGAACTTAGAAATTGAAATGATTTTAATGGAACTGATAATCAATGTAATAGTTCTTATTGCCGTTGAGTCTGCGGTGAAATATTCTTTTGTTCAGAAATGCATGCAAACAAGAGGAAAGAATTGATCCTTTTACCTGGTTTGCATGTAAAACCGCTGATAACTGCAATAACAGCTATTCAACTAAAATAAGAAGTGGCAATAAAGTTATTTTCTATTGGGTCCGAGTGTTATTTACCAGGTTAACTTAAGTGTAACTGGCCAGAGTTGTCCCAAGTAATAGGGTAACCCTACCTGAAAATTTTGCTTGTGATTACATTAGGTGTGTAGAGTACTGATTTTATAAATTTCTCTTAGAATAGTCATATACTTGATCATGAACTTAGCTCCATCACACACTTGGAAGGCTATCAGCAAAAAAGTTACCTGAAGCAGTCTGTCATACTACATGTATGCTCAGTAATATACCTTTCTTCGTTAATTACTAAACATTTTGAGGACACCTAGTAACATCATAATTACACCATAGAGAAGAATCTGGGTTTAAAACATGAAGTAGTGTTTTGACACTTCTAAGACTAAGCAGATTGCTAATTACTGGTAGATTAAGTGGAGTGCCAATAAGGGTTGGCACTGGTTGATTGGCTGGAGTGCCAATCAGAGTAATCAAGCTCGCCAGGCTGCCTCTGAGGCAGGAAACTAGAAACACAGCTCAAAAATCAAGGTCCAAACTCCAATGCAAGCAAGTTTGAATTCATTAAATGTAAATCCCTGCCCTGAGTATAAACAGCTTCTTCAACCATTTAGCTTTAGTCCATTTCTGCATTACAAACTCAGAACATATATTCTTTTTTTACAATAAAATTGTATGTGTCATGTAAATAAAAATAAAATAAATGTGAATTTGCAGTGGCATTTCCACGAAGTGGCTCTTCATCCACTGTTTCCAGATCGAATAAGAATGTAGCCTGGCACAACATAATGTGTCAACAGGCCATTTCAGAATTACCTTCAGCCTCTTTCCAAAAGTGAGTCTTGCAGGTGTCCATCATAGAGAAGCTTAGGGCAACTCGGAAACGGGTTATTCCTTGTTGCCCAGACGGATGAGCACATTTTAAGAATAGACATGCTATAGTAAACTTAATACAGTCAAACCACTTTGATATGGACAGAACCAGGGAGCAGATCTGAGTGTCCCTATTTTAAACTGGAGTATGCCGTATTACAGCGGAAGAGATGATCTGAGTTCTGGTTTGGCTGAGATCATGTGAACTGTGATCAAGTGAACTGTGAAATGAAATGGGCAAGGAGAGATTTAAAGGGGCTCAGTCACGGTATTTTGAGTTATTTTGAGCATCAACAAAATTACCTTGAATTGAAGGAAACCTGAAAATAATACTTCACAAAAATAGGAAAACACCAAAGAGATAATATTAAACCATAAAAGAACCAGGATGGTTAAGGATGGAGAAGATTGACACGGATTACAAACAACGAAATGGAAAAATTTAGGCTAAACTTTTCAAACCGTTTAACCGTGACGGAGCTCCTTTAACTGTCTTGTGTCAGTTACTGTTGAAAAATATTTCAGCCTCCCTAAACTTCTTTGGATGCATAACTGCTGCTGCAATGTTCTGAATTGAAATTACAGTAGTTGTTAATAGTACCTTTAGAAATCTTGTTTTTACAAAACAACTTTGCCAAAAATTAAAAAGGAATGGAAACTATAAAGAACAAATGCATCTAGTAACTAGTAACCGAAAAAAAAGCTATATATGTAATTTTTGCAACCTACCTTAAATCAAACTTAAAATTAGCAAGTTAATTTTTTTTTTACTATGAAACACAATTCTCTTATTGAAGCGATGACTTTGTCTAGTAAATACATGAGATTTGGAAGGCTTTTGTTAACATGTCACGTAACTATCACAAGTAAAGTCGTAAAACCATGGGAAGAGACAATATGCGCTCAGGGGATTTAATTCACAACACATATCGTGCTTATGACATCCCGAATGCCAACAGCAATCTCCACACACCCATGTCCAGCACGTGCAACTTGGACCACACATGCCTGTACAGGTGTTGTTATGTGGATCACTTGCCAAACTGCTGCAACGCTTACTTCTTGTCCCGAGCTGTTCAGCGGTTTCATCATCTAAGTCATACCCAGCTCTCAGCTCGGCTGGAGTGTGAATGTTAGACGTCTTCAGGAGATTGTAACACAGGGCATGAAACGGCTTCAGAACGTCCAGTTGGGTGGAGTTGTTGTTTAGCGTCACAGACACTAATTCTAGAAGTTGAACTTCCGGAACGTAGTGCAGGTCCCGTAAAGCTTCTTGGTAGTGTGTTTTTAATAATACTAGCGACTCAAATTCTGTGGCTGTTTTTTGAGCGGTTTGGGTCGTTACCAGAAACTCACGAAGTTCATGCGGCACTCTGGGAATGGTATCAGGAACGTAAATCACTGACGAACCGTGTCTGCAAATCAAATGATATGACGTCATGTTGGTTTTTGTGTACAGCGAGTGTGGACCCCGCGTTTTCACGAGAGAGGTTTACTATAGGTACTACTTACCGAGGTTTCGTAACTGAACCGCAGTTATTAGAGAAGCTGTTTACACGGAGCTAATTAACTAAAGTAGGTCACATACAACGAACGGTTTGAGGTTTTCTCGGATGGCAAGTGCTGCAATACTCAGTGCACAAAAACTATTGGAAAAGTAGAATTTCTGACTTAACTTCAATGCCGAACGCAGGTCGTTGTCAGTTTGCAGGGGTGATGTCGAGCCAGATTCTCCTTAAATATAAAGCTTTGTGGGAGAAAATTTTCGGATATCCTCTGAGCCTCAAACGGCATCTGCCGCGGAGCCCGGGCCACGTAAATGTTACCGATACTTCTCTTTCGGAGCCGCCTTAGATTCTGAGATTTGCTTTTCTTCTGCATATAGACCTAGCCTGCAGAAGAGGCGTAATTTTCAGGCTACCATGCATAGACCTCAGTTATGATTTTTTCTCTTACTTTGTGATACGTCTTCTTGTCGCGCATGTCTGTACACTGCTACTAAGCAACTGAGCTTCAAACAGAAAGGAAACGCTTACGGCACTTGACGATGAAAGGGAAACTCTAGTCCGGGATCTGTTTGTCTCAGCATGCGTTAATTTAGCTTTTTTGCCGTTGACTTGAATCCTACTTATATTAGGAGGAATCTTTGTCTATTTTTCCCTTCTTTACGAGCTGAACGCGTGAACACTTGCTGCCAAGATGTCGCGACAAAGTCTACTTTTCCTCGGTTACAGTCGGTTACTGAGCTAAACCATGCCTGATGAGACGTTCAACTGTCGATAAACCTACAATAGGTTGGCTTACTTTTGATTTGCTGCCATTTACCGAGTTTTGTTACTCAGTGTTCACACGATAAAAAATTTCACTTCAGGTGAGAAAAAAAACAGTTAGTAGAGGGGACCAAAACATCTCTCATGAAAAAACGGGGTCAGACCTTTAGATCCTTTAACTGCGGTTAGCCTGCAGAACAGGCGTATTTTTTTGCGTATTTCATGATCAAGGGAAACAGAGGTGAAAGCGAGGCGAGCGCGAGTTGCGTGCGAGGGGAGGAATCACTCCTCTCCTCCCCTCGCACGCAACTCGCGCTTCGCGCTCGCATCGCTTTCGCCTCTGCTCGCCAGAAATACGCAAAAAATTACCCCTGTTCTGCAGACTAAACTGCGGTTTCCTCCGCGTTAGAAGTTTCGCGGCCCTTTGCCGTACGGTCGATTTACAGTGCCGTTGGAGTAAACTGGAGCGAATCAATAGAGATCATCCTGTCAATGCACTGGAACTTTTCAAAGCTACGCCAAAAAAGAAAGAAAAAAAGTAGTATGCTTTCCAGCACGCTTAGCTTTTTAAGAAATAAAGTATCATAAAACAACCATCCACTTAAGCCGCCATATTGGGTTTCCACTAAGGATCATCAGTATCTTTCGACCTCTTCTACCAACAACAATAAAAGGCTAGGTAATTGTTTATTTGGCTAAAAGCTGTAACCAATTTGCTCAGTAGAAAAAGGTTAATCCATTTGATTTCAGTGCTTGAACGTGGTATAAAATGAAAATCAAGACAATAACGCCTGAGGTTTTGACTTGCGTGAAAACTCACATAGCTCTTGCCGCTGAAAACCCGAACGTGACGTCTGAATCTGATCACGTGAGCCCAAGCTGTTCATCGTTTGCGGTAAACGTGGAGCTAAAAGTATCTAATCTAATACTTGAACTTTGGAACCTTATTTCCTATGTTTGAATTCCTACGTTTCAAGCCTAATTTCTGGCTCAACCGTGAACCTGCTGAAGTTAAGTGCCTACAAGCTGGATTGCAGGGTATTGTCCGAAAGCCACAAGGAAAGAAATGAAATTAGCCAAGATAAAACAGGAAGAAACTTATTAAACTCACCCGATAAATCCTTGGCCTAAAACGTTGCAGTAGAACATATTTGGACCAAGTTCCAGATGAAACACAATTTCTTCTCCTGTCTTCGTAGCTAATTTCATGAAGTCTTTGCCAACATCAAAGCAAATGCTCAGGGTCTGATTGTAGTCGTAACATCCTTTTACTTGCTGCTCTGAGTAGTTCTCCAAGCGAAGTCCTTGAAACCGCTGTAGGTTTACAGTCAAAACATAACATCAATGAACAAAGAACTACAGCCGCAACTGAAACGATGGAAATAACAGCGTTTGAAAGCGCCATCAGAAAAGCTCAGAAAAGCCGGCGTGAATTTGTACAGAATCCTCTGAGTGAAGCCCGATTTATATATCACCAAGAGTTCCTTTTATGATGATTGGTAATCGTGACCGGCTCGCACTGATTTCTTACTTTACGACTTCCCTGCTGGGACTTCAGCTCATTTCAACAGCCGCTTCCTTCAGTCTGTGGCTGAAAAAAAACAAATTCTTTCGTGTATGGCACGCTTTCATTCACAAAATTTACTTAGCTCAGTAGTTATACGGAAAATTGATGATACAATCGCTTAGTTAATAATGTTGGCAAGAAATGAATATGTAGAAAATTGAGGCCTTTACCATGTTGCTGTTCTGAATTTAAGCCACTGATGTTGTAAGGATGTCGTACTTGGAGAAGGTCATCAGTATTTCCGTAATTGATCAATATTTTACAAGGTAACTTTATACAAAAATACTTAAAAATTTTAAAATAGCATTAAAATATTGGTTTTTAAGAGATTCTACCGGAGAAAAGCATTTTGAACCTGCCGGGAGCGTCCGCTCAATCAGCAAAACAACGCATTAGTCAAAATGCCGGAAAATTTGCCACGCGAAGGAAAATTTATTTCCGACGAGGAGAGAATTGAACAGCAAATGGCATAGTATACAAATAAAAATTAATCATCACCATGTCAATATCGGTACGTGATATCACAAGGAACCTGACTCGAAGGGACGAGGCAGTACAGATGTATATGCCTGGAGGGGGGTACCCCCGGAAATATTAGATGAGGTATTTATGAGCCAAAATCTGTGATTTTCCCTATCCTATTTTTGAGCTGCCCTAAAATTCAATACCCTATTTATGACCTGACCCTTAAATCAATACTCTGGTTCATTCATGCAGATTTGCCTTATAAAACTAGTAATACCTGCCGGTAGAGTACCAACGATTGAAAACTGTGACAGTTGCGCCGGCCGAATGAAAATTTGTTCAGAGTATTTTAGAAACACCGGCAACTGATGAGAACCACATGGAGGATCGAAGCATGGTCTTGCCTAAACTAAGCCGATCAATGGCATATACAACACACAAAACAGTCAACAGGCTTGCGCGTTAACAGCTATATCAGTGAATCATTGGTTGCCAGAACAAACAAAAAGGAGGAATAAACCTACTCATCGAGCTCAAGAGACATAAGCTCTATCAGATAGATGCAATTTCAATTCCAATTTATTTGTTTGCCCCATCATTTTACAAATCTCGTTATTACATGGTATTGATTTTATTGGCAGGAGATCTCAGTAAGTTTTTTACAAACTTTTTTTGGGGGGATCCCCTTTTATAATTTCTACTATATCATCTATCGAAGAGATGATAATAACATGGCCATTAAAATGATAATACTGATTTTTGCAAGTTATTTTATGTAACTACATTTAGTGCATTTAGGAAGACTGATGACACTCAGGTGACATAATTTGTATTTATTTTAACCACTTCAGTTCTAACAAGTGGACAGTCGAGCAATTTAATAGTTGTTGAGTAAGATCAATTTCACTTTCCTTTGAATATATGGTATTAGTGCGAGTCCTCTACTTCATCAGGTAGATCATTCTTTATTTTGGTACCTATG